>PVHX01011100.1:0-66092 GCA_004024805.1 Geosciurus inauris | reverse complement strand
AGCAGCCAGGGTTCAGAGCCCATGACCCATTTCCCTTCTTGACACTCAATCAGCCTGAGGAGTCTCCATGGCAGAGTGATTGGCCCCACTAGCCAGAGCTCTACAAAATTAACCATGAAAGTTCTCCAGCATCTGTGGTAACCTTTCTGCCAGGGAGCAATTATACCATGAGCTATCCTCTTTTGAAGTTAATTTCTGGGAACAGGCTTCTCTGCCACTGAAATGCAATGAGGTAGATGTTTTGTAAGAAAACTTTCTAAGGGCTGGATGTAACTCGGTGGTAGAGTTCATGCTTGGCATGCACAAGGCTTTTGGTTCATTTGGAGGGAAGAAAGCGAGGAAGGAAATACTCTATTCCATAGAGAATGAGGACATACCAAGTAACATTGACCATTTAAATATTCCCACGGACCAAAGGGAATCCTGTGATTTAAAGCCCTAAGGTACAGGACATGTATGAAAATGGCATTGTCAAAGTAATATAAAGAAAAAAGGCACTGGACTTAGAAGGTGAACTTTCCCCCTAATCATAGAGGCAGAAATATGAAACAGATCACCTTATTATTATGTTTCTGATATAAAATAATGTAAAGAGGTTATGCTAAAAATATCCACAGGTTACCATGGGAGATGAAACATCCCTCAACCCATCATGAAGTCAGGGAAGGCTTCTTGGAGGAAGTGACTTAGTGATATTAAATTACTTAATTCTCTAGATATCAGTTTCATTATGTTTGTACTGGAATTAAAACACCTACATCTGCATTTGTGGTGAAAAATTCAACATGGAGGTATAAGTTGCCATTACATTCCTGGCTCAATAAGTTGTAGTTACTTAATCACTACCTGCTGGTCTCTGTACTGATGGAGAAACCAAGGTTCTTAAAACAGAAAAGACTTTTAACCCAAATGGTCCACCAAGAATTTCTTGGCCTTTGTCACTTCCTATTGCTTTGATGTTCTAAGACATACCTGCTATCTGAAGATGGACTGATAATTGTTCTGAACAACTTTGCTTTTTGGTAACTTTCAGCAAACCAGTTCATCCAGGTTGAAGAACAACTGTGTTTCTAAATGTGTTTTCCTTTGTTTTCCTTCCCTCCTCAGCACCATGACTGGAGCTGTCTCTGGTCACAGTATTCTTTTGCCCGGAAGAAATGCTATAGTATTCAGAACCTGTACTGCATGCTCACACTTGGTGGCAATCTACTTGCTGAAGAAGGAAGCAATAAGGTAACCAAATAGGTAAGATGGATAGGAGAAGACGGAGGCACATTTTCCACATTAAATCAATTATTCACAGGTGTGCATTCTACACGAGGTGTGGAGGATAACCATGAACAGGAAATCCTTCTTCCCTCAAGGCCTTGGAGACCTGTTGGAAAGACAAGACTAACTCAATTGGAGAGATTACAGGGTTAAAAATTGCAATATAGAATGAAATTTTAAAATGATACAAAACACATACAGGAAATAGATTATTCAGGAGGGGATCAGGCAGTGAGAGGCACTGAGGCTACAAAGCCTGGGGAGACCGGACTAGGGTCAGGAGCAGGTCCTGCAGGTAAGAAGGGAAACGGGGAAAGGACAAAGGGGGAGGAAGAATGGGATCTGCCTTCAGGGCAGCACACAGGCCACACTGCCAGAGTGCAGGGGTATGCTAGGTATGAGAACCCTTCAGGCCTGACCTGTGACCCAAGACGAACCGAGACAGGCAATTACCTCATCCCTGGCCTAACCCTGGAAGGACATTCTTGAGATTGAAAGATACCTGTGAAGTCCCATGGTTGGTGGTCACTCCCTGTATAAGGAGTAATGGAAGATTCCCATTGACGTTAGACTCCGTGTGCTCAGCGGCACTGACGGCTTGAGACCGTCTGGCGTGCCCTTTCCACCTCAGATGGAAACAAGTACTGTACTCTTCCCTCAGCAAAGGAAGAGTGGGTGTCAAATAGACCCCCATAGCAATATAAAAAAAAAAAC
The DNA here is from genome assembly GCA_004024805.1 of Geosciurus inauris. Taxonomy (NCBI): domain Eukaryota; kingdom Metazoa; phylum Chordata; class Mammalia; order Rodentia; family Sciuridae; genus Geosciurus; species Geosciurus inauris. The sequence goes on along the minus strand of PVHX01011100.1, from coordinate 64,109 downwards.
CCACAATAGGGAAACATTTCCTTGGTTTACATAGTATATAAAAAAGGAAAAGATAAACAATTGTCCTGATTTTCTCTCATCCCTCATCTCCTATCCCAATCAATGAAATCTCACTCCTACCTTTTCATCATCTCATGCATCCACCAGCAGCTTCTATTCCAAAGTCACTTCATTCAAGCCTTTCTTACCTGTCTTCTTAGCTACCATAATAGCACCATAATATGGTTTGTATGCCATTATAGGGAAGTTTAAACTTTCCCTCTGAAGGTTCAGTAATTGAGTCTGCAGAAACAAACCAACAACACTCATATTAATGTAAGTTTATTGAAATGCACATGTGCATGGGAGCCACACAAATGTGAAACTCAAAGAAGTGCCAGGTGATTGGGGGTTAAAAACCCTCTTCCTGGGAGAGAGGGAAGGAGGGGTTATAGGCAACTTTAGAGGGGGTGTAAATGAATTTTAGAAGAAAGAATGAACTTGGAGAATACACTAGCCTGGGACAAAGTTTCTCTGGGCTGTAGACAGAATGCTTAATTTTCAGTGTTTTCCTCTGTGATATGAGTTTAATCCTCCTTAGTTTGTGAAATTTCAGTATTTTGGGAGTATTGTTTTCTGAGCCACCCAATTGTGTATTCTCTATGTACAATATATAATAACATCATAATTGCACCCTCCATCCAGAATCTCTTCCAACACAATTTTTAACTTATTTTTCTAAATACATGGTTCAATCACTCACTGCTTCAATGGCTACACATTCTCCCTACCTGCCTTCCTGCCCCCAAGTCTAGGCTAGTCTAGCCTAGACTTCAGCACTGTCTGCTACTTGGTCCTGTCTGTCTATTTAATAGGAGAGAATTCAGAGGCTGTTTTTATACTGTTAATTTCACGTTTTGTTTGTTTTTAGAATGCCAGCTTCTTTATAAGAAAAGTCCCTACAAGTAAATTAATGATATCCTAAGAGTCCTTCAGTTATTTTCAGATGCCAAACAATTTAGCTTATTATTTATTTCTCTAAAAGGAGGCTAAAAATTAAGCCTAAAATTGTGTATAATATCCAAATCTTTGATTGTGTGTGAGACTTAATAAGAGAATCCCTGTCCTAATTTTGAGTAAATTCAATGTGAGAAATAAAAAGATCTTGATTTTCTATTTGAACTGAAACAAAAGGAATTTGTCCTGGATGAATGGCCAGAACTGTGTAGCTCTGTGGTCTAGAGGACTTCCTGAAGGATTTCAGTAGTTGCTATGGTTTGGATATGGCTTGTCCCCCAAGTGTTCATGTATTGAAGCCTTGGTCCTCAGTGTGACCACCTTAAGAGGTAGTGAAATCATCAAGAAGTGGAGTCCAGTGGGAGGTGATTAGGTCATGGGGGCTGTGACCCTTGGAAGGGATTGCATAAAGGTCATGGTATCCCACTTAACTAAACACTTTAGAGTGAGTTATAAAAGAGCAAGACTGGCCCATCCTTGCTCTCTGGCTTCCTGTCTCTCCATGTGACCTTTCCCTCTCATACATGCTCCCACCATGATGCCATCTGCCATGAGGCCCTCACCAGACACTCAACATATGGGGCCACCTAATCTTGGTGTTTCAGCCTCTAAAACTGTGGGCTAAATAAGCCTCTTTTCTTTATACATTACCCAGCCTTGGGCATTTTATTCTATCAATGGAAAATGGACTAATATAGTATTAATACAAATGAGTATCTTTGTGATCTGCTGCCTGAAGACCTCATAATTCTGTCTCTGGAGAACTATTAGATATTGACCCTTAGATTCATCAGATTCATCCTGCTGTAAGTCCTCAATCCAGTTGAACTAACACAGGCCTATGGCAAAACCCATCACAACACTGATGATCCAAGAGAGATTTTCCCCACAGATAAGATTTCTCCTTTATAGAGAGTTATGCAGGCACCCTAGTAAAATAGTAGAAAAAGTATATATGAGCTTCAGAGTCTGAGGCATTTGCTTTAATTGGCAATTTGTGATATTTAGCTTAATATTGTAATATTTAGCCTATAGGACCTCAGTTTTCTCATTTACTAAAAAAAAGGTATAATTATACAAAGTTCTATATTGGTTAGGGTCTAAACAAGAACACAGAAATTACTTCAAATATTTTTCATAGAGAGAGTGTAATGCAGGGAACTGGTTCTATAGGAGATGGAATCTATCAGCAAAACAGATGATGGGGTAATTCAGCATGAGTCACAGCAGGAAGTTCCATCATCCCTTGACTGGGAAGACCAAGGAGGAGAAAATGTTATCAAAGCTAGAACCATGGCCTTCCTGTCTCATGGGAGCTGGAACCATAGAGAAGATACAGCCTGGCAGAGAGGGAGGGAAAAATGCCCTGGCCTCCTACCTACCCTACACTATGTCTCCACTGTCGCCTCTCAATGCCCAGTCCAGTGGACAGGAAAGGCTGCAGTCCCCCTGCCGGAGCAGAGGAAGAGTGAGATGGGATCCAAAGACGTGCAACTCAAAACCTGCCCAAAATTCTACTGTGAGGATTAAATGAGGCATCACATGAAGGCATCCATCATGCATCATGCATAATGAGCTTTCCATAAAAGTTTGTTTGTTTAATAATATAGCACTGCCCACATGGAAGGCATGATGACTCACATATTACCAAATCTATTTGTACCAAGCAAAGCTACTTATTACTTTTATTTATTGCAAAGAGTTAAAAAAATAAAACCTTCAGTAAAAATGCTTTACCACCTTCCAAAAAGAAGCTGCAGATGGCACTTGTGATTTTCACAGAAGCGTCTCAGTTAAATTAATTGCTTGTCTATTATTAAATTTTTAAGCTGGCAGCTCCTTTTTTCTAACATGATCACTTTATGCAGAAACTAACAACCAATTAAATGAGAACAAATGACTAGCTAGTCTCGAAAACTGCTCCTGGCTCTACCATTTTAAGATTGCATTCTAAGTGGCATCAATGAAAAAATTGTAAAAGGATCTGAGGTAAGTTCTCTTTGTCCGTCCCAAGTATCACCTGAATCATCAAGAATGCACTCTCTTCCAAAAATCTCAAATACATAATGGGCAGAGTTAAGGGCATTTTAATTTTCTCCACTTTAAAAGAGAAACTCTTCCAAGATAATTTACTTGAGAAAGGCATTTTCTATTCTGCAAACGATACTGAAGACAGTTTGTTTTAGGTTTTCTCTGCTCATGATGCGCACATCTATATGTTCTGGATATAATTCAGGGTGGATTTCTTATTCACAATTGATTAGGGGATTTCTTCTGAACAGTGCTACTCTCTACCATATAGGATGCAGTCATAATAACAACAATAGGCCATATTTATATAACACAATTAGTGCTTTGCATTGTTCCAGGAGATAGACACACACACACACACACACACACACACACACACACACTGTTTTAGTCAGCTTTTTCACTGCTGTGACCTAAAGATGTGACAAGAACAATTTTAGAGGAGGAAGTTTATTTGGGGATCACAGTTTCAGAGGTCTGAAGTCCATAGACAGCTAGTTTATTGCTCTGGGCTCAAGGTGAGGCAGAACATCATAGTGGAAGAGTGGGGTAGTAGAAAACAGGTTAGGACGTGGCCACCAGAAGCAAAGAAAGAGAGCTTTACTCAACAATTACAAAATATATATCCCAAAGGCATGCCACTATTGACCCACCTTCTTCCTATGGGCCTCCAGTTAGCACCTAGTTAATCCCTATCAGAGGATTAATGTACTGATTAGGTTAAGGCTCTAGAACACAATCATTTCACCTGTAAGCTTCCTTGCGTTATCTCATACATGTGCTTTATACACATATATGCTACATTTAATTCACTTAATTTTCCTAACAAATGTCTGAAGTAGATACTAAACATTTTCCATTTTACAGATAAGACTGAGGTGCAGACAGGTTAATAAACTTGCTTATGGTCACAAAGCTTGTAAGTAGAGGAGCTGGTATATAACCTTGGCAGTCTGACTCCAGAATCCAAGCTCTTTACTATGGTACTATACTGAGGAGGAAAAGAATATGCCTACTCTAACAAGGAAAATGATGAGCCCATATCCTCCTCTTTTATGGGAATTCCTTTCATGACTGGCTCCTGCCTACCTATTGTCTAGCAATCCTTCTGCCCACTCCAATCATGGATGACTTCAATCTTCCATTCATCCTTCATTATCACCAAGATCCTGGGCTCCACAGGGCCTTTGCAAATGTTGTTCACTCTGCCTGCAATGCATGTCTCATCCCTCTTCATCTGGTTGAGCTCTTCTGTCCCTCAGAACAAGCTCTCCTTGGTTATAGATTCCCATGAGACAGAGTGCCCCTCTTTTCTAGCCCTCATTAGAGTTACAAGTTGACATTTGTTTACATGACTTGTGTCCCATTCACTCCCTGTAGTATCTTATGTCTGGAATATAATTTGTGTTCAAGTAAAAGTTATCAACTGTCTTATTGATTAAATAATATATGCCTCCTTGCTGGATTAGAGAAAACCATGCGTTTTTATCTTCCATTGTACTCCCAGACCCAGTTAAATTCCTGATGCACAAATAAAGATCTATTGAGGAGAGGTGTAAACTGCAGCTCAGTTTTGTTATCCCTGTGACAATTATTACATTTCCCCACGACTCTTTTTAAATAATCAACTCCAATTCTTTCCAAACAAGAACTCCAACAAGACCAGAATACAGGGATTTCACCACTATCCCAACCTTCTCTCCTCCCCTCCTCTCGGTGGCCTTCAATTGTGACAAAGCAGACAGAAGTGACATTTCAGCAGTGGCCTTCCAGGCTTACTATCTCCTCCACAAACTGCCTGCCTCCCTGAATAAGCGCTCAGGGCTGAATCAAGTTCACATCCTCCAGCTGACACCATCCCTCTGCTCTCTGATATCCACCTTCCATTCCATGTGTGTTTTAAACAAGTAAAATTCTGGAAAAAAGGGAGAGTAATAATACCCCCAACCAACTTCTGCCACATTCTTTTTCTTCAGAAAAAAGAAAGATAAGCTTATTTGATGGGACGATTCTCTGTGGCTTTGGGCCTTTAAGCACTGTACACTCCCTTCTGAAAGCTACAACTACCTGCTGACACAGTCCCAATTGTGACAACTCTGCTACTGAAAAAAGCCCCAAACCTCTCTCTCTCAGTGTGTAGAACATGTGCCTTCCCCATACCAGCAGGAGGCTGATCTTGGTCACTCTGGGTTGAAAGCATCCTTAACCACTGACCCAAGGAAAACACAGGGCGTGGAGCTCTAGCATTTCCATTTGGAAAGGTTGCTGCCCTCTGCCCTGGAAAGCCTGCAGTCAGTTCGACCCACTCCAGAGTCATCCTTTAGGTAGATTCTTGTCTTCTCTTTCTTCTTTAAGCCAAGACTAAGAAAAAGATGGACAGATATAGGCATTGATGACAAAAACAAGAATCCAGTCTTTTTTTTGACCAGAAAAAGGGTTTCAGGAAGCCAAGCACAAAATGTTTCAGGAAGCCAAGCAAAAAATGATAGAGTACTTGCTGTGGTTTGTATATGGTTTTTCCCCTCCAAAACTTATGTTGAAATTTAATCCCCTTCTAAGATCTTAAGAGGTGGGACCAGAAGGTGATTAGAGCTCTGCTCTGATACATAGACTAATCCACTCAGACAATTAATGGATTGATGGGTTATTTTGGCAGTGGGTCTGCTACCAAAGCCAGTTTGGCTACTTCTCTCATTCCTGTTTTCCCTGTCTCTTGCCATGCGATGCCCTGTGCCACATGAGGACTCTGCCAGCAAGAAGTTCCTCATTGAATGCATCCCTCGAACTTGGATCAGAATTGTGAGCCAAAATAAACTTCTTATATTCAAAACTTACCCAATCTTCAGTATTGTGTTTTTAACATCAAAAAAGAGATGAGGACAGCACAAATGCACTTGTATGAGGTCCCTGGAGCTGTCATAGTCAGAGAGAGAGAGAGAGTAGAATGGTGGGTTACAGAAGTGAGGGGTGGGAAGGAGGATTTTATGTTACATATATTTACCACACTTAAAATGAAAAGCCAAAACAAGTTTTATGGGACTTGGCCTTTCCTACATTTACTGGTCCTAGCTGATCTGAAGGTAAAACAAACAAATAAATTGAGTCCTTTCCTCTTGAGCAATTTCCTTTTTCCCATTTCTATTACGTCCTATTATAGGAGCTTGAGACATGATGATTTCCTTATCAATCAGACCACATTGCTAATCCAAATAACCCTCAAATCCAATAACTTCAAATAACAAAAGATTATTTCTTGCTGTCTCTGCATGCCCATAGTGGGTCACTAAGGAGATGCCATTAGGGGGGGCCTGGGCTGATGGTGCAGCCATTCACCATGCAGGGAGGAAATGGCAAAGCAAAGCACAGGCTGGTTCGTAAGGTTTCTGCCCAGGAGAGTTGCACTCCCCCATACAATGAGTACTTCATGGGAAGCAGTCACAAAGCCACAGGTAATTCAGGGGAACAGTAGGGAACTATAATCCTACCACACTGCACACTAGGAAGAAGAGTGAGCTGTGGAGGGCCCTTGTGAACCCTACAATGTCTTTCTGGCCCCTGAGGTTTTACATGTATCTTTGCATTTCCAACTTCATTTTAGTTATAATTTATATAATAGTATAGTTATATATAAATATACCCATATGATGATATAAACTATAATATATGGTATAATTATAGGGAAAAGAAATCTGGTCCCACCACCCAAGGACATCTCCAGCATTCTGCCAGCAAAAGCATGGGCTGCTCTGTCAATAGAGGAGGAGCCACGCTTCCTACATCTCCTCCTTGACTCTTCTCTGTCCTTGAGCTTGAATCAAAGAAGCCCCCAAAATAAAAGACATGTCGTTACATATTTTATTGGGGGAAATAAAAATGTAGTCTTGGTCTTAGAGGAGAAGAAGCTTTAAAAGGAAATAAACCTATTTTGGAGAGTTATTTATTTGAGGTTTTCTGGCTTTAGAATACTGCAAAGTGTTGTAACAGGTTTTAGAGGTGTTAGCGATTCCATAAATCCACATGCACGACCTGTACACATTGACATTGTAAGTGCAAGTGTGGAGCCCTGAGCAAGCATCCCTGACCCTTCTACAATGGCCAGATAAACATCCCTATCAGGCAGAAGCCTCCCCATCTGGGCCCTCAGAAGAGCAATGCAAGCCCAGAGAGTGGTGAAGCCCATACCATGCACACAGCCCACACTCAGGCAGGACATTATACTAAATGCATAAGACAAAAAGATCGGGAAGAGATGTAGCTGGGGATTCCTACATGCACACACATTCAAATACAGATTGACAAAATTTTTATTTGCCAACATGCCTCATGTCTTTATCCTACATATCTAGGTATTAATAAAAAGGGTTGGGGATGTGGCTCAGTGGTAGAGCACTTGCCTGGCATGCATGAGGCCTTGGGTGCAAATCCCAGCACTGCAACAAGTATTAAAAGGCAAAGAAAACCTGGTTCTTTTACTTGCTAATGATTGCTTTGGGAAGATTTTTGAGTATCTCTAGCAGATTGAGCAAAAATGTTGCAACAACCATTAGCTAAAGTAGAAAAGGAATATTATAAAATATGAAATCTGACAAAATAGCAGCCCCAATGGTCTCAGTAAACACATGAGCATATTCAGCCATTCTTAATTTCAATTTTTATTGTTGTTACTCTCTTCTTGGGATTAATTAGATTGCATAAAGAAACCTCTCAGTCTCCAGTTGTAAAGTCAGCTACTGTTTGAGCTTCATATATGCACTGACAGACTCAGATTCATATATAAATAAATCAATAACAAAAACTTACCCATGATTACAATGACTAGGTTCAGATTCTAAGGAAGGATAAACGAAGGGACTGAAAAACAAGCAAAATTGAATGATTTTATCCTGATTTTATCATTACAAATCAAGGGCAGTAACTCAGTGATCTCCATTTTAAATCCTTGTTCTACCCTCTACCACCACCAAGATAATAACCACATTATACAACCACAGAAATTCTCCATCCTTTCACCTGTAAAATAAGGAAAACAGCCTCTACTTTCTGTAGTTGATGTGAGGATTAAATGAGATAATCCATGTAAAGCCCTTAGCAGAATATCTAGGACACAAGAGCTCAGCAAACGTTATGCGTTACCACTGATAGTATTTAATAGATTTACAAGGGAGTTAGCTCCTTAACTAACACCAAGTTATGTCTTAACAGTTGCCTGTGCATCTCAAGATGCAGAAAGACAAAGCAAATCTGACTGACATTCTCTTTTCCTAACCCCCTGCAGCATAAGTTTCTGGCTTCACAGCCTACTCACTCTGAGTTCGGAGGTGACATAACTAAACACATGGTTTTGGTGTCTATCTTGATGTGCATGGAAGGAAGTGGCGTTTTGTTTGTAGAGATTATTTTATTGCTTGATCTCCAGGGAGAACCAGTGGCTACATTGCTAATCAAGCTCTATCTTCTGTCTATAGCTTCCTGAGCACCAACAGGTATCATACCAATAGTTTGAGAGACAGGGACCATAATATTTCCTAATCCAAACAGATTAATGACAAGAATAAAACTTGGAAGAGATCAAATGTTTTCTCTGACTTTCTCTGATCCATAGCCATTGGTACCACCATTTTGTAAACAGAAAAACCAGCTTTAGATATTTACTTTCAGTGTCTTCCTCTCCTTTTAACAATGGTATCACTATAACATGTCCTTTTATCTGGCCCAATAGACTGAGGAATCCTCCTAAATTTCTCATTAGGAAGGTAACTCTAAACTTTTGATTTCTAGCCTCATCTGCAAATTGGGGTCACCTAAGGGAGCTTTTGAAGTCCCACGAGCAGGCCACACCCAGAACAACTGAACCTGACTCAGGAAGCTCAGGAAGGAGCCCACACATACAGCTCCCCAAATGCCAAGGAGGAACCAATATCAGAAACACAGCAATACAGCTATCATCGTGTCTTACAATGCACTGAGAAAACAAAGATGTAAGCCTAACTTGAGGTATTCAGTTCATCCTGAAGTTTTACCCGATAGATTAAGAAAATAGATGCTTCTAGCAACACACAAACTCTTCTGCCTGCCCAAGTTTGCTATGACTTTTAGCTGGGGAAGGGAATTTCTGTCCCTCTCCCTTCTCAGGAAGTTGACATTCTGCATCTGTCTCATACCCTCAAATGTGACGGCTCCTCATGAAAGAGATGGTAACCCTCCAGGTAAAAAAAGGTAGACAGGAATGCTTTTTCCCTACAGCACATAAGAGGGAGGAACTGGGCAGTCTCAAGGTCACCCCAGAGCAGAGAGGAAGTCAGCAGGAGAGGCAACCCTTTGCTCTGCATAGTGCTGCAATTGTAAATAGCATTAGGCATCTATGAAATGAGAAAAGGCAGGTTTTAATCCAAACTTGTATCCTAAGGATTCTAACCTGATGAAGTTTGGAATATCTGTGTTTCATTTTCCAGCTTTTAGTCTCAACAAGGAAACTGAAAGCTATGAATCCCTTCATGTGTCTATTTCCTAGCCACTAGCAATCACAGATAATTCCTGACTTCTCCCTCTCTGATCTCGCTCAGAAGCTGACTCTGAATTTGCCTCTTACCTCCTTTCAAAACAGTTTGCTTGCATATGTTTGCCTCTTGAAAAAACATCTCTGTATTTATTTTCTCAGAGTCTCCTGCTGGAGCTCCTACCTGAAGCTCAGACTAAGGGTAGGACCATTTGCTTCAAAGGCAGCAATGAGAGCCAGGAGGGGGACAGGGAAAGAGCTGGACTCAGAGTGACCTGGGACCTCTCTGGTTGCTGATTCAGCTTGTATATGCATTAGAAGAAAACAGCTTTTCACAGGAGACAGAATCTCGATTTGAACATATGTGTAACAACAGACTGCTGTGCCAGGGAGGGGGAGCCTGGTTAATTTCTCTCCAAGGACCCCACAAGAGAAGTGAAGTTTTCAGGTTTGGGAGCCAAAGCCCTGAGGGCTTCTGGACCATGACAGATGGACATCACCATACGTCCACAGCACTATCCTCTATCCTATGCACCATCTCCCTTGCCACGGCGTCTCCTGTTTATTCACTTTATTTCCAGGGCTTTTGCAAGATTTATGATCATGAGGCTAACTTGAGGATACAGGGCAAGTGTGTTTTATTTTCAAGATTTAGACAGTGTCCTCAGCTCAGAAGTCCCTTTAATGGGTGACTGTTGGTTTAATTTTATAGACTTCAGGTCCATTTCTTACCTTTCTTCATTAACACTAATCTTTTTCACCTGAAAATAATTATTCCTCTAGCTTTTTACCCATTTCTCCTGACTGCACTTTCTACCTTGCTTCTCCAACTTGCAATTATTAGAACCAGCAGCATTATTTTGGCAATGTGGAACTATTTGTCTAACACCCTCTTAGGTGTTAGACACTGTTTTTGCTTTTGTCAATTTCCTATGACTCAGCTTCCTCATCTCTAAAATGGGAATAACAGTGTCCTCATCTCTAAAATAGGGATAACAGTGTCCCCTTAGAGAGCCATTGGCGGGGATGAAAAAGGAAAACCCGCAGAACAGTGCCTATGTGTACTGAGCATCAGACAATGTTTGATGATGATGATACGTTGCTGACTTGGAAATATAAGTGGGGCCCTGGGGGATTGGAAGGCATGAATAATAAAGAGAAAGCAACAATACAGTGAAGGTCTCCCTTCTAAATATCATCCAGGGTGATCTTACATAATTTTACTGGATGGAAATTTCAAAATCCAAGACTCATTTTGGATTATTTCCTTGTGAGTCCATTCATCACACTGTGTTTGTCCAAATGTCCTCAGTTTCTCATCCCCTGCCTTCAACATGGAGAAACTTGCCCTGTAATAGACACGAAGCTGAAAGTTTCCTTTGTTAGAGGTGCTCAGCAATATCAGACCATGCACTGCAGGAAGTTTCTCTGTATCTTTGATGCTGAGCGTGTCTTCTGACCCACCAGGCTGTGAAGGGTCAACTGATCCCCTTGCTGGATGTCTGTCTTTGTGGATTAGGAGACCTTTGATTAAACCCTGGCACCTTCTAAAATGTGCTCCTTTCGTTCTTTCTTCATGCACATAATTTATGATCTGCCCGCAGCCTCCCACATACTGGGTGCTTTCCTGTGACCTCCCTTGGGCTAACTCTTCAGTTTTTTAGAAGATGATTTTCCCATCTATTCTGATGACCAGCTGCCCTCTGCCAGCTGGCCTCAGAGGGCTGTTATCCAAACACCTGGTTGTTTTGATCTGCCACACACATTTTTCCAGGACTTGTAATAAGGCTTTAAAAATAATTAGTGGTCAAATGTTCCTTTTCATTTTCTCTTCTCAGTAGCTAAGCCAATTGCCTTTTTCGTGTGTCCTTTAGGAAAATTAGATCCACAAAGAACCACTTTCAACCCCCAAAGAAGAGCAGACTTCTGATCAGATTCAGGGCACATAACACTGGAGATTTCTTTTTCCATCTCCATTTAAGCAAACTTGCAATATTCTTTTCCTGCCTATAAGCTCCCATTAAATGAATATCACATTTTCTCAGCACCCAAATATTCCAGTAATCCTTCACGTGTCTATGCCATACCACCTGGATTGTAAATATCCGAGGTTAATGTATTTTAGATGCAGCACCCTGGCACTTACTGAGCAATCAGTTAATGGTAGTCAATAGCTATGATTGTTGTCATCATTACAATGTGATAACATGTGCTCTTACCTAAGTACACCTTGAACCCTATTTGCTTTGGTAGTGTTATACAGTACTAACTCAATGAATACACTCAGTTACCAACCAAAGCAGCTTTGCTGACTTGCAACTTAGTAACTCTTGAAGCAGCAAAATTTTTGTTTCTTTGCTAACAAAAAATATCCATCATATTCTCATGTCTTTCTCAAGATTTATCTTTCTCAAGATAATTGCATGTGTTTTGATGAAGATATAATTTGAGAGAATGCCAATCAACCATTTATACATTTCTGTAATTATAATGCCAGGGAATATTTGAAGATTTTTAGCATAGTCCTTGTAGGTACCAATGTCTCATTGATACTTTGCAAATCTTATTTTATTATCCTCATAACAAAGAGGGTAGTTTTGGCTAAGTGAAAGTGAAAGATAATTCCCAGCTGCATGTGTGATAAGAGAAGGGATCAATTGGTAGATTAAGAAAGAGTGTCTGTCACTTCCCCTTTTTCCTCAGGGTCTGATGGTGAGGGAACCACAGTCTCCACAAACAGGAACTTCTTCCTAAAAATTCAGGCAGATGTGCCACTACTCCAGGAAAGAGAAATGTAGCTTTAGTCTTCCAGCTACTGAGAAATTCTCAGTCACTTGATGTGATTCACAAAACTTTGGGCATTTTAGTCTCTGGATGACAAATCAGTTAGTAGTGATTGCCCAGAGCAGTACAGTACAAAGGTCTGCCCCCTTGGAAAAGCATTCTATGATTTATTATCAGTGTTTGCAATGGGCTCAGAAGGGGATGGAAAAGCACATGTGCTTCATATTTAACCATCATGAGCACAGTCCATAGCATGACTAGTCCATGCTATCCTAAGCTTTTGAACTTCTCTACCTACGTAATAAAGATGTTGTAAAATTGTAAAAATTTTAAATTAGAAACATTACAAAATTATGGTTAAAACACAGAACTATAAATCTACTAAATAGTTCAGCTTCTCTGAACTCTACCTCCTCTCCTTTGAGTGCAAAATTGAAAGAGAAGCAAGGTACTTATTTTTATATTTATTTATTTAGGTGCTAGGGATTGAACTCAGGGGTACTTGACCACTGAGCCACATCCCCAGCCCTATATTGTGTTTTATGTAGAGACAGGGTCTCACTGAATTGCTTAGCACCTTGCTGTTGCTGAGGCTGGCTTTGAACTCGTGATTCTTCTGTCTCAGCCTTCCAAAGTTCTGGGATTATAGGCATGCACCACCACACCCAGCTAAAGTACCTATTTTTAAACCACACTTTCTTCATCTACAAAGTAAGACTGAAATATTTCCTACCTCCTGGAATTATTCTGATGTTTGAGATTATAATAGAAAAGGTTATAGCATAATAAATGACATTAGGCAAGAGCTCAAAAAGTGCAATATTTAATATTACAATGCCATTCAAGACATAAAACCATAACTTTTTAGGTGCATATCTTTATACATTACACTGAGTAGTAGCTAATTCAGGACAGTCCAATGTAGCTTGCTCATGCATTTCAATAAAGGATAAGAGAAACTCAACCAAAGAAATAACATGGTTGGTTTCTTTTTTCTTCTTTCTGTAATGTGGGCAGCTCACATGGATCATACTATCATTACATGTGCAGGTTGTTTACATAGTGTATAAATAGACAGACTGAGACAAACAACAATTTTAAATTTTGGAAGGACAAGCCTTTTAAAATAATTTGTCCTGAATGATAATGTCTGAGGTTTCATATCATAAGTCAATAATGCCTTTATGGTACTCCTTATATAATTAATAAAAGTTCTCATCAAAATCAATAAACAGAATTCCTAAGGGACACTGATGAGACTTCCTTCTGAGAAAAATATAATTTGACCACTTGGATCTCTCATTCTTCTCCCCATGAACATTCTCCAGGCATCTGTATCTGCTCAGACCACCCCCTACACACACACTCACATGCACATACTTTCACATACTAAGCTTGGCCCCTATTTTACTGGAAATTAAGCTGTCGATCCTCAACCTTCTAAATTTCCTTCCCTGACCCCAATAAACTTGTCTGCTTCCAATCCATCTCTACCCTTTTCTGAGCTGTCTTCCATTTTAAGATTAATCTTTATGAAGCTTAGTCTCTTTCCTCTAAGCTGAAAATGTGTTCAGTTACTCTTCTTTTCCGCCTTCCTCCTTTCCTCCTGATTAGACTGGGCCTTATTCATGAGGACATGTGTGTTAAATCATCTCATTTCAAAGAGCCTCCTTTGACCCACATCTCTTTCTTCTATATTTGTCATGAGTCACTGGTTCATAGTTTTCAGTTCTACTCTTTTATCCATCTGCTCTTCTTCAACTCCATAATGTGATTTCTACTGTGAGAGTTCACTCCACTGAAACCATCTTGGCAAGGGCACCACTGACCTAATCACCAAATCCCAGGGACTCTTTAAGTCTTCATCTTCCATGGATGCTTGGCAACTTTGTCACCACTGATCACTACTTTCTGGAAACTCTGTTTCCCATACTGCCACTCTCTCGGGGCACTCCTGCTCTTCACCGTGCCTCTTAGATAATTATAAATTGTAAGCATCCTTTGAAATTCCTCTTTCTCTGACCATTCGATCATAATTCATTCAATTAGTGATCAAATAACAGCTATGTGGCAAGCACCTGACTGGGGTGAAAGGTTCAACCACACACAGATACGACCATCAGTACCTAAGCACAAAAGGAACAGAGAAGCAAACAATCCATTCAGTATGGTGACCTCAAGAAAGGAGCTGGAAGGGGTACTTTTCCTGGGAAGGAAAATGCTTTGGAAATATGTCTTGAAAGATCCGTAGGAGATTGCTAGGTAAAAAGCGTAGAGCAAAGGAAAGAAGCAGGGGATGTTCCTGGCAGAGGGAACAGCATGTGTAAAGGCCTGGATGTTATGATAGCATGAGTATTTAGAGAGCCTCAAGTGGTTTAGACTGACTTAAGTGCAGACTGGTGAGAGGAAATGGTTAAGGGAGGACATGAGAGATAAACAATACCCTGATAACACAGGACCACAATATCACCTGCTGTTACCCAAATGTCCCTACTTGGGTCTCTTTCCAGTTGGATCCTTCCCTGCTGCTTCACCTCCCCACTGGATGTTCATGATTCCTAAATCCATAACAACCATTAGGACTTCAATCCTGAGTACTGGGACCAAACAGCCAATAGCCAGCAAAGTACAGCTTCATCTGGATGTCCCACGGGCAGTTCTAATATATTAGAAACAAAACTCATTATAATTTAGTCCTTTCACTCAGAGAAAAAACATTGTGCACTCTTCTTACAACCTTATACTAATGCATAATACTATATCCTGTTGACAAAATAAGAAACTTAGGAGTTTCCTCCTTTTTCCTAACTCACTATCTAGGTGGTGACGAAGGTTACACAAAGTAAACTTGATTATATTTCTATTTTTTGTCTCCTCCTTGTTCTTTATCCACCTTTGTTCATCTGCTTCAGGCTCTGCCGTCATTCCTTGCCTGAACAATGGCTCTGCACCCATCATTCTCCCTGTGTGTAACTGCAGTATCCCATCTAACCTCTCTAAAACTGGAGTGATCAAGCTAGAACAGTGCTTCTTTAACTTTCATGCTATCAAAAATATCATCTGCAGAGTTTGCCAAAACCTAATTTGCTGAACCCCATTCCCAGAGACTCATTCAGTAGCTCTGGGTAAGGTCTGAGAATTGATATTTCTAATAAAGTTCCCAGGTGATGGTTAACACAGAAAGCACACAGACCTCACTTAGAATAGTACTGATCTTCAACAAATCGGATATGGTTACTCCTGCTTACCTGCCTCACTGGCTTCCCACTGCAGGAGCATAACTTGCAAATACTGCTCATTGGGATTTAAGACTTTCCTTGATTCATCAACTACGACTCTCTGCCCCTCATTTCTGGTCATACCCTTGAGCTTCCTGAATTTACTCTTAGTTCATGCTCATATCTGCCTACGAGCCCTCTCAGCAGCACCCAAAGCCTCACTGTCCTCTCCATGGCAATTACCTAATCATCTTTCAAACTCATCTCTAGTATAGCATCCATGAGGAACTTTCATGCAAGCTATCTTCCCAGCTTGTCCCTCCAAATCGACAATCTTGCCTTCAGAAATTCTACATATGTACTTATATTTGTTCATAATAAATTTTAATCCATAAACACTTGACACATTTATGTAACTGTTTGCTCTTTGTTTACTTGACTACATGCTCTTCAAGGGCAGGAACATGATTCCTTCCTGTTTGTACTAGCATAAGCATAGAGGACCCATTACTCAGCAATTGCTCAGTCACTATTAATGAACAAATAAAAATTAAAATAGTTAAAACTTTTGTTATATGAAAATATGTGCTAAGCACTATACGTATGTATGCACAGCTATACATGATATGCATATGAATTCATTCAATCCTCACAAGCCTATGAGGTGAATATACTATAAACTCCATGCTACAGAAAAGAAAAATAATGCTTCTAGAATTTAGGTAACTTGCCTAAAATCATATATCTAGTGAGGGAAAGAGTCATACATTGAAATCCCGTCTGGTTTTAGAATCTACCTACCTGACGATTGTGCCTTCCTGAGGTGCACCTAAGTCATCAACTCTCTGCACGCTGCCAAG
Organism: Geosciurus inauris; assembly: GCA_004024805.1. Classification (NCBI taxonomy): domain Eukaryota; kingdom Metazoa; phylum Chordata; class Mammalia; order Rodentia; family Sciuridae; genus Geosciurus; species Geosciurus inauris. The sequence goes on along the minus strand of PVHX01011100.1, from coordinate 47,724 downwards.
GAGCCTCCTCAACATCAGATTATCCCATAGTTAAGAACCTCAGATATCACATTAGGAAGGAATGATCTAAGCATAAAAGTCTTTACTAAATAAGTCTACAGAACACATGACCTACAAGGATTTTTATTGCTTTTGTTCTTAGTGTATTGGCACTTCAAATTTTAAGATTGGGAGTTGAGAATACTAACTGTAAATATCTAAGCCTTTGCCCTGGTATGTTTTAAGAGGAAACAAAGTCCTTTCTAATAATAATAATTATTATTATGGCATTATTTTGCCCCAGCATTTCTCAAAGAGGATTAGCTCTTGGAGATGCTCCAGGAAAAATAGATGGTCAAGTAAATTTGGAAATCCTCCATCACAGTCTGCTTCTTGGAGATTCACAAGGCACGAATGTTAAAGACTTCCAGAAATTCTTCAGTTGAGATCTGAAAAAAGCTAAACATATTCCTTGAGCACCCCAAACATATTTGATTCCAGAATCCCTGACAAAGAGTACACTCCAGGCAGCACTACTTTTAGCCATGTCTCTCTGGTTTAAATGGCACAAAGCTGCACAGCCGACGTTGTTTGCAATGTATATGGACTTTGAACCACTTACGGCCTCCTTACTCATGAGCCCATTACCCTCATCTTTTTAATTTTAGCATCAGATGCTGCATTATTACTATTTTGCTTGCAAGCCCTTGAGACTTTACAGCAGCATTTCTTCACATTAGAGGGAAATCTTATTTAGCTCTTAATACAAGAACCACAAAAGAATATACAATCCTTGGAGGAATTGGTATAAAATATGAAGTGGATGGGAATATGACAAAGCAAAGGGTAAAATTAGCATTATACTTTCTAGAGCTCTGTCCCAAATTTAGATCTAACTTCCTAACGGCTAAAGCAAAGAGGAAAAAACATAATGTTACAAGATGCATTATGTCTTAAGAGGAAGAAATCAACCCCCCAGCACAGCATGGATTTTCCATGAACTGAGAGCAAGGTCTCCTGTGAGATCTCATAAAGGACCTATTGTGGGGCATGGTAGCAATGCCCTCAAACGCATCCTACAGGAAAATCAGTCACAAAGCACACTCAGCATTTTTTAGCAAAACCTGCTCTGTGAATCAAAAGCAGTTCAAATTCTGAAGTACAATTCAGGTTTTTTTTGTTAACTGTCAAAGATTTTTATTTTTCAAATTATCTTTGTCAGAGTTCTCCACAGTATGTCTTTTTTTCATATTTAATTTATTTATTTGTTCTATTTAGGCTTACATGATAACAGGGTGCAATTTGATTCATTGTACATAGATAGAGGATAACATATCAATTCTCTAGTTGTAAGTTGTATAGAATCACAACATATATGCAGTCATACATAAAGTTAGGGCTATGATGACCATCATATTCCACCACCTTTGCTGTCCCCATGCCCCCTCCCCGCTTACACCCCTGTGAACAGAGATCCACCATTGTTCCCATGTCCTTCCCCACATTATGGATCAGCATCCACTTATCAACGAGTACATTCAGCATTTGGTTTTCTGAGATTGAAGAAGAAAAATACAATAAGACATTTAAGAAATGCCACAATTCAGTTTTAAAGCACTTCTATAGGACACCAATAATAAGGATCAAGGTCGACAGTTCTCTGATGTTCTCAATCCAACAGAAAAACTTTTTATACCTGGAGGAGGGGGTGGACTGTAACAACACTTTTCAGAATTGTGATTTCTTGCAAACCAAGATTGGATTGGGATTGGACTGGAAAGAGATCAAATTCTAGAGATTAGATTAACCATAGTTGGCTAAGAGAAGATCCTATGCTTTCATGTTAAATAGCAGCCCGCAGTGTGATGAAGTAACTGCCAGCTGCAGGAAATATTGGTACAACTCTCTTAGCTTTGGCTGCTATAACAAGATCCCATACATACACTGGGTGGTTTATAAACAACAAAATTTATTTATCATTGTTCTGGAGGCTAGGAAATCCAAGATCAATGTGTTAGCAGATTCAGTATTGGTAAGGGCCTATTTCCTGGTTCACAGATGATACCTTCTCACTGGGTACACGCTTGGTGGATAGGACTAGCTAGTTGTCTGAGATCCCTTTAATAATGGGACCAATCCCATTAATGAGGCCAAAATCACTTCCCACAGGCCCAAACACCATCATCTTGGTGGTTAGTATTTCAAACTATGAATGGCAGTACATAGATATTAATATAATAGCAAAAGTCACATGGAACATGAATCCACTTGCAAAGATTCTGAATCCCAGGATTCCCTGGAGAGAGAAGAAAGGAACAGAGCTCCATTTAGCTTGCAGAGACAGTGTGGGGGCCAACTTGTCCCCATAGCAACATATGAGACAGTTGTACAATCTTGCTGCCCTCCGCTTATTTCCTTCTCAGTCCAACAACGTTTCAGTGGCTTTCTGGTGTTTCTTATGCCTATCCTGTTTGACTAAACTCTTTGATCCAGACCAGCATAGAACTGTGAGAAATAAATGTCTGTTCTTTCTGAAATACCCAGACACAGGTATTCTGTTTTCAGCACAAAATGGGCTAAGACAAAGACTAACTCTAAACTAGTTAGGTAATAGCATTTCACTGAGAACATTACAGAGATTTAAAAGCTTTCCATGACAACTGTCACCTAGGATTTCAACTTATTCCAGTCATCAATCTTGTTTTTAGTGGCTTTGGTGCTTGTAGAACTGGAAGGTGGAACCCCCTGCTCCCTTTCCCCATGCTCTAGAAAGGAAAACAAAAAGCCTTAATGAACAGAAAGTGGATGCTCTGACACATGAGCAAAAATTAATGAAAGGCCCAGTGTATCAGCAAACAGAGTTCACTGTGTTGCTGGGAATATTTTAATGTCACATTTTCATTACAGGAATAATCATGAGTGCATCATGAGTCATTTGCAATTTGGTGGCATTGAGGGAGAATTCATTATTTAGAGCAGTAATCACATCTGTGTTGCCTTTTTCTGCAACTCCTAGGGATTTATTTGCCATTAAAAATGAAAAAACCTGGACTATCATTCCTTTTATTTAAATAAGCATGCACAAAAATTTAAAAAAATGAGCAAAGACACTTACCTACAGGGAACTTTTTCATAAATAATTATCATAAGGCATATATATCATCAGCAATCCCAGTCCTGGCTGGTCACTCCTCACAGAGATTTTACTTTATTTTTCTTAGTCAATTATGATGAAAATGAACTGTTATGTCTGTTTTTAACCTTCAATAACTTTTAACCACACTCGGTAATTCCTTCTCTTGACTTATTTTTTCTTCACCTGGTATCATTCTATCTCCAGGATCTTAAGCTCCAAAATTTTGTTTTCTCACCAAAAAAAAAAAAAAGCTATCCCACCAGTCCTCCAATCCCTAACTCTGAATACTTTTGCTTTTAGATTTCATATGACTTGGCTTCTCTCTTTTCTTTCCCACAATTTATTTCCTTCTTCCAGGATTCATTCAACAAACCATTATTTCAACTCATCTCTGGTCATCTCTGGTTATTTTTAATTCTCTCCTTTACGTAATCTTTTCTCTTGCACCTGTCCTTCACATTCCTTAATTCTTACTGTTTGCCTTCTGTGTTCCTCCACCCAGGTCACTTTTGAAAAGTGTTCCACCATCATGTTGACTGTTACCACTAACAATGTATGACTTCCAAGTTCTGTGAGACACCCAGCAATTCCTTGGCCTGAGTTGATGAACTTTCTCCTGCATTTTAGAGACTATTTCAATATCACATCCCTATCTTAGAGCTCCCCTTTCCCACCCTCTATCTGCCACTCTTAGGAAATGAGTTTGTCTCTTATTCACAAAAGAATAGAGTCAGTAGACACAAATATCTTCAACTTTTTCTTCTTCCCCATCACCACCACAAATTTATCTGTAGTCACACTTCTTCCAATCTTATTCCCCCATTATCACTGAGGACTAGAAGTTCCCTTTTTTTTTTTTTTGCATCAATTTCATCCTTCCCTGTATCCTTTGGGGCTTCCCATCCTTTTCCTCCTGTATTTTAACCTTTGTTTTCAATAGCTCCTTCCTCTTAACTATAAACTTCCTCTTGGGTTTCTAATTTATAAAAATCTTCTTTCAATCTAGTGTCTTGTCTAGACAGTTCCCTACTTCTCCCCTCTTATTCCAATCACCCCAAGAAAGAATAATGCATGGACCATTTTCCCCATGTGCTAACCACAATTTCATCTCTCTATTCACTTAAAACCACTCCAGACCTTTAACTGCTTTCCTGAAATGATGCATTCTTTCTCAGGTCACCTGAGGGACTGAGATCAGTCTAGTGACATTGATCAGTCCAGTGACATTCCTGTCCTAATCTCAATGGAACTCACTGTGCCCAATGTCACAGCAATTTGCATCTCCTTTGTTCTGAAACTCTCCCTTGGATTCTTCTCTTCCTTACTGAAGATAAGTATTCTTGGGCCTGCTTCTCACTACTCTCATTGGATGGGTTTTGAAAAAAGCACATTCTAATCATACTGAATTTTACATATGGGGTGAGAGAAGACTTTCAGCTATGATTTGTAGTTCATTTTGTACCACTCTCGCCTGAATTAGTAAGTGAATATGCAGAGCTGCGCACAAGGATTGGGCAAATTCCATCTCTTCTCTTTCTTGAGATGTGTCCTCATTTGCATTCCTCACAATCATGCCTCAAGAACACATTTTCAGTGAGCTAGCAACTTGTGTGGGGTCTTAATTTAACATTAGACAAAGTCCTAAAATTTAAAAATACCATGGAGTGTTTTTACATTCACCAGCAAATAAGAGATAATTATGTGGTTGTCATTTTTATTTTAGCAATGTGAATAATGAATTTAGTTCACTTGTGAATGTATTGATAGTAGGCTTGTTTTCACAAAAGGCTTGAGAGTCTATGTCATCTACTTATTCCTGCAGATTCAGCTCCAGGGAAGAGCTGCCAGAAAGGGTCCTCTCAGTAATCTTGGCCACAGCCTCTTCACTTTGTGCATCAAGTCTGCCTCTCTACAACCACCAGGCCTGCTGTCAACAGGGTGATGGAGTCACAGTTTTTCTTCTTTCCTTGCCAAGCAGCAACCTCTATGACAAGGATGCCTCTTTGCTCCTTGAGCTGACTGTGTGAGGGCAATCCCTTGCCTGCTGGCACTGTGATAACAGTGGTGTGAACCATACCTGAGAGCTACACTTTCCCTGCTTCTGTGGTGTACTTGGCACTTGGGTCTAGGTCCTGCTCCCTTCCAAAGCCTTGAGTGACCTCTACACACATGCACACACAGATCTATACATACACTCCCCAGATAGAGAAGGACCCTCATTCACTGTCTTCCCCCAGAGAACAGAAGCGGCAGTTTCTCTGGGATTTGAAAAGGTTCCCATCTTACTTTGAATGGAGTCAACTGAGTCAGTAATCACAGTGTTATCAGATTTTTATTTCTCATTTTTTTTTTTGTCTATTTGTCCTTAAAACAATTATGAAAAAAAATCTACTTTTTCAATGCTACCTTACACAACCAGATTTGGAACCACAATAATGGACACTAATTTTTAACATGAGTCACCACCCCTCCTTCCAGGTATGTTGCACAGTAAGGCATTCTTGGGGCCTGGGGTGGTGCAGACCTTTCAATCTTATGCCAAGTCTGCCAATGCAGCAAACGGAAAACAGAAAACAGAGCTCACAGAAAACACAAGACAGAGGACAACCTTTGCTACACATAATTTGCATGCGCAGCTCCTTGGGGGATGGCAGGCACTGGAAAATGTGCAGAAAGAGCAAGCTGTTTGTTTGCCATAAGGAACAGAGGTGCAGAAGCCCGGGCATGTGACAAGGCAGCCTGCTGGAAGAGGACCCTTTCTGTCCCAAATCCAGCAGCTTCTTCCAAAGGTACTCCTCAACCCCCAGTGCACATACACAGACCAAGGGCGGCAGACTCTCCAGGCTGGCTCAACCTTACTAAGGGCACTGGGATCTGAGCAGGTCCTTACAAAGCTCTAGCCAGTCCAAGAGCTGAGATAAGAGGGGGTGAGAAGGGTGGGTGAGACCACATTCAAGAGCTTATGTGCCTTTGTAGGACAAGGAAGAAAAATGCCTTCCAGAGTTCTATTTTTAGTGTCACAGAAAAATATTTACTGTGTTCAATCACCAAGTCTATTGAAGGCAATTTATATACATTAAAAAAACAAGCTCATCATTTAAAATTGTAATGAGAGATATCACAACTCTGCATGCAGATGTGATTGCACAGAAGTCTGCCAGATTTGGAACCATCCAAACACTCCCTGCCTTATCCTGGGGTCTCCCTACTATTCACAGCTGTGTGGAGCCTTTATCCAGCATCATTTCAGCTTACAGGACTCCAGACTACTGATCATTTCCAAGCAGGAAATTTTAGAGGACATAGAAGCACTATTTATGTTTTAGTGGTAAGCCATTTAAGTACAGTTGGGTGAGATTCAAAACAGAGCACATTTCATTACATTTCTTATCATCCATTATTTGTTGTGCACTCTGGGTCTGCTAGATGAGGTCCTTGTGTGAAGAACGATGAAATTTCTATCTAGAGAAATGGATACAAGCAGGCAAAGCTCAACTTATTTACAACCAAAGTGTCTGGACATAAACATACCCCATGGACTTTTTTTTTTTTAAAGCTCCTTATGCACCTGGAACTTATCCTTGGTTCTTCTCATCTCCAAGTATCATTACCTGGGTAACTATAGGCTCCATTACAAGGAGATGGAAAGTAAATGCATAGTTATTACACAGAAAGCTGCACCAACGTGTGATTAGGGAGGTCTTCTCAGCCTTACACTTACTGTCACTTGGGGGCCGGATAATGCTTTGGAATGTGAAATATCTTATTCATTTCAGGGTATTTTTGCAGCAACCCTGGCGTCTACCTACCAGATGCCAATGGCACTCCCCCACACATCCATCTTGTGACAACCCAAAACATCTAGATGTTGCCAAATGCCCCCCAGGAAGCAGAATGACCCCTAGTTAAGCTACTGGGTTAAGGGGACTCGTGGACCTTTCAGGAAACTTTATTTTTCAATATGGGGGTTCTCTTGCCAAGTCTCATGACATAATAATAACTCTAAACAACGACACAAAACTATGAGTTTCCTTTATGTCACTACATTCCTGTGCTCTCCAATCTCTTTCCACCTACCTTTCTCTCTCCTTTTCCTTCTTACATTTACTTAACATTTTTATAGATGTAGTACTCCACTGAGGCTCTGAGAATCCCAAAGCAAACAAAATAGGGTCTCTTCACTGAAGGAGTTCAGAATTTCAAAGCAGAGACAGACTTTTAAACAAATAGATTCAAGAAAGCCCAAATGTCCTAAAAAACTTGCTGTCTTGTCATTCATCCATATTCCCTTCCCTTTTAGCCCCCAATCTCAGCTCTGTGACTTCTAGGCATGATGAAGAGGTTTTGTAGCTTCAGCATTCTAGCATTCTATCCATCCACCATGTGTCCTTCCATGAATTTCTCTCTCAGCACAACGGAATATGGAAGCATCACTGACATCCAGGCAAATTTCACGAACACACTCATCAGCAGATTCTGACCCATGAATCTACACAGCTGTGCTTTCCTCAGCCATGTAGGTATTAAAAAAAAAAAAAAAAAGAATCCAGGAAGTAGAAATTCAAAGAGGAGAATAAAGATAACTGATTTTAATATTTTCATGTTCATTTTGTTTTTGTCCAGTTACAGCATGCTAAATGGTCATAGATTGGATACTGATGTGTGAAAGAGACATTTATGCCTGCATAATAAGACCAGTTATAGAAAATTGCTATCCCGTATGCCTATCAATTCACAATTAGTCAATGGAAAAATGAACCATAAACTTTTGCCATTTCTTACCCTTCTTCCAGAGACAGTGACACATCAATATTGGGATTCTGCGCCTTTGGAGTTCATACTCTGTTTCCAGCCACAACCTAATGCAGAATGAATGCTGCCCTCACCCTATGCCTCATGTTATTTTCCTTCAACATGATTCTGTATAATACCCTACTCTTCCTTCTTTTGACCTTTGTGACGTGACACTCTCCAGTTTTCCTGTTCCCTCACTGGCCACTCCTTCCTACTGTGCAAGTCAAGTCAATTTTTAGATATTAGGATTCTGCAGTAGAGTAGAGGAAAAGATGGGGGGAAGGGAAAAATGGAGGTTATAGGAAGGAAATTGACCAAATTAGATTGTTATATGGTGTTACAAGTATGTAACAACAAATCCTATTAATAATAACAAATCCTATTAATAACAACAAATCCTAATAATAATGCACCAATAAAAGAACTAAAATAAATAAATAAATCGTGGAAATAAAAGAGAATTCTGCAGAGCACAGGTCTGAGGTCTCTTCTATTCCATATCTCTACCCTATGTGAACTCTTGGGTTTAAATAACGGACCTTGACACTGACTTTCCAAATTGGTTCAAGGTACTCTTACGTCAATAGTGAAATCTATGATCATTGACAATGACTCGTTTGAGAATGGGCAGGCCTAAGCCAGTTTGGACCAGTAATTTGTGAGCAAAGGCTTGCTGGGGGATTCTGGAGAAGAAAGGTTTTTTTGCTCTTAAGTGGGAGTTACAGTTATCTTTTCTCTTTTCCTTTTCTTCTCCCTCTCCCACTTCTTCTCTCCCTCTCTCCCCCTCTTTTCTCTTTTCCTTCCCTTCAGATACGAATGGGGAAGCTCACAGTTACATTTGTAACCATGCAAAATCAACTTTGGGATACCAAAGTCATTGTTTCAGTGTAATGAAGAGAAGGAAACACTCAAGTCTTTGGCGATCTCATTGAAGTGTTGGATGAACCAATCCTGAAGTCTGCTCACTTCTAGGCTTCTTCTTATGTGTAATAATAAATGCCATTACCATTAACCTAGTTTGATTTGAGTTGTTTGTTACATGTAGCAAGAAATAGTCTCATTGTTACAATCACCTATATGCAGATAATGCTGAAAATTTTATCTCAGCTGTAACATCTGACCTAGAATCTAGACCTATATATTGGTCTACATGATATCTCCATTTGGATATCTAGTAGTCATACAACACTAACTGGCCCAAAAAAGACCTCTTGATTATCCTTTGCCCTCTTAAACCTGCTTCTCTTCTGGGTTTCCCCAGCTATGCTCAAGCCAAACCCCAGGAGCTGTCTTGAATTACTCTTTTCCTCTCATCTCATATCCAATCCTTCCAGTAGTTTTGTCTACCTACAAAATGAAATTTCTACACTTCATACTTTTCTTCTCTCTTCCTCTATCTCCTGAACCAAACTATCACCTTCTCTTACTTGGACTCATGCCTTGGCCTCCAAACCAGCCTCCTACTTCCTCCTGTGATATCCTTGGAGCACTTCAAGTAATTAAGTCCATCTGAAAATCAGATCATTCATTTTTCTGTATAAAACCCCTAATAACCTCTCATCAAATCTCCCGTTGCTGGGGCTGGGGTTGTGGCTCAGTGGTACAGCACTTGTCTCACTTGCATGAGGCCCTGGGTTCAATCTCAGCACTGAGGGAAAAAAATTCATCTTTGCCTAAAAGGCCCTATACCTTGAGCATCCTGACTAGCTCTCCAGCTTCACCTCACTCTGCTTATGCATTAAGGCGCTTCCTGCACTTGCACCAACCTCATCCCACCCCAGGGTGTACAGCTGTTTTCTTCTCTGCCAAGAATTTCCTTTCTCCCAAAACTTTATGTGGCTGGCTTCTCTCCCTGTTTATGTCTTAAGTCAAGCAACATCTCCTCAGAGAGGCCTTCCCTGGCCAACCCAGTCATTCTCACATCATCCAGGTGTGTTGACCTCATTTGCTGACGTGATCATCTTCACTGACTGGCTTCCTGGTACATCTGTCTGGCTCTGCTTGCTAGAGGACAAGCCCTGTGAAGGCAGGAATCCTGTCAGTCTTGTCCACTGCTGTGTCATCCACTTCCTAGAACAGTGCTTATCATATGGGAGGCAATAAGTAGGTATCTGTTAACTTGATTGACTGGGTGAATGGATGGATCTAAGGAGGGACAAATGGATTATGGAGAAACGTGTCATTGCTTTAACTAACCTTCCTGAAAAGACTTTTACAAACACCATTTTGGTAGAATGCATACAATGAAGCCAGACTCTAAGTTTGAAGAGACACTATGATCATATTAGTTAGGGACCTTGGAGAAGGCAAATAAACTTCCTGTGACTGTTTCTTCATACTTGAAATCAATGATAGGAATGACCTCATAGGATTATTGTAACTAAATGGAATGATAATAAGGTCTGGCACATAATAAACACCATGCACGTTTGACTATTATTTGGTCTTCTGCCTCTCTCTAGAGCAGAGGTAGGAAAACTACAGTCCAACACTCTGCCTGTTTCTGTAAGCAATGTTTTATTGGATCATAGCCATACTATTCATTTGTATATTGTCCATGTCTTTCTTTGCTCCATAATAGCAGAGTTGAGCAATTGCAAAAAAAAAGCCGTAATGTTCACAAAATTTAAAACATGTACTATGTGGAACTTTCCAGAAAAAGTTTTCCAACCACTGTTTTATGGCATATCCCAGGGGTTTATATAAATGGGCATAAAGAGAGCAATGGTGACTCTTTGTAGTTGTGTCTTGCTGAATTTTTTAGAAAATGCCACATACAGCCTTAAAATCTGGATCCTGGTTTGATCTTGTGGGCCTCAAATTATCTGATGCTGTATAGAAGCAAAAGGCAAAGCTGTGAGTGCCCAAGGACAAGACAGGCTGCCATACCTATGAAAGACTGATCAGGGAGTCACTTCAGTCACTACAGCTGCTAATGGCTGTTTTCAACTTTCCCAGTAATCCCCTTTTTAATGGACAGAATCTCAGCAATGACATATGGTCCACTTCTGGAACAGCCCACAGAAAAAGGGTTTTCAAAGAATGTCTTAAGCTTATAAATGAAATGGCAGTGCAGATATTGACTCATCAAAGCTTTCAGTGTCAGCTATTGGGCTGTGCCTCCAATTTCTTGTGGCACAACACAGCAGGCAGACTTACACCAAACTCAACTCCAGTCCAACTCCATTCTTCTTTGCCTGCCTCTATGGCAGAGATTGAAAAACAAAGGAATCTCTCAGCATTTGTTTCAATGAGAAACACTGATAGGTTACAGTTTTAGACAAAGAGATGTAAATGAATCAGACACGCTTGTAATGAGTGCACACCTGTAATCTCAGCTACTCAGGAGGCTGGGGCAGGAAGATCACAAGTTCCAGGATAGCCTGGGCGACTCAGCAAGACAATGTTTCAACATAAAAACAAAAAGTGCTCAGGAGGTGGCTCAGTGATAGAGTGCTTGCCTAGCATGCATGAAGCCTTGGGTTCAAGCCCCAGTATCACAAAAAAAAAAAATCAGAAAATATTTAGACAATTTCCAATTTTTTGTCTTCTCTAACATTGACATGGCATCGCAACTACTGTGCTCATGAAGAAACACAGACATCAGAATCGTTTTGAGACTTTACTCTAAACTAACATCAGCAGTGCCTATGCATTTGGCGTGAGAAAAATAAACCACACTATGTAAGCCATTCTTATTGTGTTTTCTGTTATTTCTAACAAAATTTCTTTTTAAATAATGTATTTCCTAAACTAAGGAACTAACAAAAGCAACGTATTCTAAGAGAAAGGGTGTGCTACTAGAAGTTTGACCCATTTGCCAACATTTATTAATGAGAGAACTTAGTGGCATGAAGGTCATTTGCCCACTCTGTAATTTCAATTGTTCAGCTATTTCTGAGGGTTATTAAAGCTTGGGTCCAAAAATACATGTGAACATAGTTATAGGTGAAGTATGCAGCTTATGCATCACTCTGGTTGAAGATCTGGAACCAAAGAGGATGATTTCAAAATTTAATCACACATAGTCAATACTCCAATATGAAGGGAAGGGAGAGTAAACTATACCATACTAAATAAATTGCTTTGGCATATTTTAAATTGGTTATTCAGAGAAATGGCAGACCTCTGTGGACACAGGAATGAGTCTACCTATGAGGCTGCACTTTTGTAAGATAAATTTACATCTAACAAAAAGAAAATTCCATGAGTAAAGTAAACAGCCAGTGGATGTAAACAGTCTTTGCTATCTGATGTACCCCTTAGGGCCTAGGAGGAATCCTTCCACAGGAAGAAGAGCACAGGAGTCTGACAATTGGCCTGGCAGAGATGACCACAGGTGACTTTATTTGACCACCTGAGAGACTTTATTTGCATAACGAGAGGACCCCTGCTCAATGTGCAGGTCCTCTTGAACCTTCCACATCTTGTACCACTTCCCTTCCTCCAGAAGCCCAGGCCCTATCCCTTTGTTTGCTCTGTGAGACTCAATTGTCTAGCCCTTCTCTGAGTCTCATGCTGTGTGTGTGGCTCCATGTTTCATTGCATAGTGAAATTTCTTGTTTTCCCCTCATTAATGTATGAACTGATGTTCATTTTATAGACTCAAATTATCAAAGAGTACATTTAAAGCTCAGAGGGAAAGAGTACTTTTAAAGCTTCCCTACAGGGGAGTAGGAGTTTAATTTGCCTCATATTATCTCTGAGTTTATTTGGTTCAGCAACAGGAGTAGCTGGTCAGAGAAGTTAACTGCCCTGTTGGATGAAAGAAAAGAAGTGTTTAAATAAGGGTTAATCGCACTTGCACAGTGTTCAAACTAAAGGTTTGTCTGTTTTGAATTAGTTTGAGGTCCTGATTCTGTTGGTGCTGAATCTGCTTCTCCATTTTTTGAGATAAAAATGTTAGGTTTTTTTTTTTTTTTTAAATGTGTGAAAAGAAAAAATGGATTAAAAATATAGCAATAATCTTGCCATAATGTGATTGTATAGCATTTCCCCCAACTCTCAAAGAAAATATCCACTTAACTGGGTCAAAGAAGAAAAATATGCAAGACTTCAGGCTATATATAAAGAAAGCACCATTTTCTAGTACTGATTTATGTGGGAATACATATTACTGATGACCAGATGCTTTTAAAGTCTGTTCTTAACCCATTTAACTAATGTAATCCACACTAATTTAACAGACCAAGGATTTTTTTATATTGATTATCTAAATTGCCATGTAGTAACAAGCCAGCTTAAGAAATATAATAAAACCACTTTAAGTTCTCCTGTGTAGTCTTTTCCTATCCATCTCCTTCCCTTCCCACTAGAGTAAATTCCATCTTGAATTTCTATTAACTATTCTCTTCCTTCTTTGTGGTTCCACCACAAATGTGTAAGTGTGTGTGTATTCCTAAAAGAAATTATTTAATTTTGCTTGTTTGTTAACTTTACTTATATAGAAGTATCCTGTAAATATGCTTAACATTGCATATTTGATAATCATTCGTGTTTATATGTATAGTTATGTTTCATTCATTTCTTTTGGTATATAGTATTTCATATGTCAATACATCAAGTTTATTTGTTCATTCTTCTGTTGATGAACATAAAGTTGTTTTCAATATTTTTGCTGCTATGAATGTTGCCATGGTGCCATGAATATCCTTACACTTCTCTCCTGCTACTGAGGTACAAGTTTCTTTGAGGGTACACCTAGGAATGGAATTTTTAAGGCATTATTTTCATCTTACTTGAAACTACCTACATACTTTCCAAAGTGTTTACAGCAATTTATATACTTCCTACCAGCACTGTATGAGTTCCCATTTCTCCACATCTATGTCAGTCAAATGTCTATTACTGTAACAAAATGCCAGAGATAGTCAACTTAACAAGAGGAAAGGTTTATATTGGCTCACAGTTTGGGAGGTTTCAGTCTGTGGTCAGTTGGCCCCCTACTGCCTTTGGACCTGTGATGAGGTAGTACATTGTGGTGGGAGTAAGTAGCAGAAGAGTGGTTTGTACAATAAGCTGCTAACCTTGTGGAGGCCAGGAAGTAAAAACAGGGGATCAAGGGCATTGTCTCAATTACCTAACTTCCTTCTACTAGGCCCTGCGTCTCAAAGATTCTACTACCTCCCAATACTGCCACTGGCTAAGGACCAGGCCTTTAACACACAGGCCTTTGGAGGACATTCAAAATCCAAACTATCTCAGTGTTGTCACCAAATACTCGTATCATGAGACCTGTTGGTTATTGCTGATATTGTGAATATAAAATGCCAACTAGATGCTTTTCCTGGAATATACCAGAAATCCCCTGACATCTATGTGGTCAGCTTCTTCACCTGAGGTCTTTGCCTGTGTTACTTTCTCAGAGAGATAGTAACAACAATCCAATTTCAAATTGCAGCCTCTAGATATTTCCAATTTCCTTTCCTCCCTTTATTTTTCTTTATAGAACTTATCATCCATGGGCAATATTACAGGCTGAATTGTGTCCACCCAAAACTTGTATGTTGAATTTCCTCTGTTACTCAGAATATGGCTGTACCTGGAGATAAGGGTTTTGCAGAGGTAATTAAATTAAGATGTGATTGTTAAGCTGGGCCTTAATCCAATATAAGTGGTGTCCCTATAAGAAGAGGAAATTTGGACACAGATGCCCAAAGGAGAGAATGAAGACACAGGGAAAAGCTAGCTGTCTCACATGAGGAGAGGCCTCAGAAAAAACCAACCTTATCAACACCTTGATCTCAGGTTTTAGTACATAGTACTATAAAAAATAAATTTCTGTTATTTAAGCCACCCATTCTCTGGTCCTTTGTTACAGCAGTCTTAACAAACAAATATAGGCATTTCATCATTTTCTAGCATAACAAGTATATTGTCTTTTGGAGGTTCTGGATTTACATGGAAATCCTGATCTGACCTCTCAACCTTCCTAGGCTCTGTTTTCTCCTTCGGTGCCTACAAGACCTTCTAAAACAAGCATTGGACCACCTGGAATCTGCAGAAACTCCAGATCAATGCCAGCTTTAGAACTTTGCTTAAGACTCTGGACTCAAACTTCTTTGTCACATCTTAACCATTCTATTATTCTTCCTCAGCTACACATTACACTCTGTGTGTGTGTGAACATGTGCACCTTGCTGTGTATTCTTAGATGTGTGTCAGGAAGGAATTTCTGATAATCTTATTGGCCCTATCACCACAAATTAAAAATCCTTTAATGCATGCACATGAATAGCCTCGCTAAGATCTACTGAATCATAATTGCAGGTACCTAGCCCAAAAGTCAGTATTTTGGCAAGTTCTCCAGTTGATTCCAATGCAGCTGGCATACCAAAAGATTGGAATCACTGAGTTGGGTGTCTTTTATTCACGGTGAAGCTTCTGATCTAAGGAGAAAGTTTAGCCATGCCTGTTTGATACAGAGCAGATAAAATGCAAAAGAGTTGAAACCTGCTTTGAAGGTATTAAATAACTACGTATTTCTGGCTCACCATTATTACTACTTTTATTCTAAAGTTAATGCACTCATGATTAATTGGTATTTTGAGATATCTCTTTTCTACCTTTTCATACATCATATAAGTGATAAAATGAGCAATTTCTACTGGATGATTTAGAAGGGGGAGCTTAAGGCCCACTGGGATAGTACAAATTTAAATTAATCTTGCACATAGAGTTTGCAGACTGCACAATGTAAGTTTCAGTTTTCTACTTTCTGCTGACTAGTTTTAGCACATTTGAAATTTCACTAAAACTTTGAAGGAGCAAAATCCTTGTTTTCTGAGCAGTGCTGTGATAGGTCTGTGATGCATAAGTTGACAATTAGGTAAACAGCAAGGATGCAAAAAGAGATGCATTCTCAAAGTACTACTAATTAGAATTCTTTAAAAAAACTTATTCCTTGGGATTTCATACAGCCTTTCTCTAACTTAGCAATTATGACAATATTATGAGTATTATTTGTACCTTCCAAATAGATCTTATTTTTGTTTTCTCTTTCTTTCTTTCTTTTCTTTCTTTCTTTCTTTCTTTCTTTCTTTCTTTCTTTCTTTCTTTCTTTCTTTCTTTCTTTCTTTTTCTTTCTTTCTTTCTTTCTTTTTCTTTCTTTCTGGTGCTGGAAATTGAACCCAGGATTGTGTGCATGGGAGGCAAGGCAAGCAGTCTACCAACTGAGCTATATCCCCAGGCCCCTAAATCCTTATTTTCTTAATAAGCAGCTATTCATTTGTTTTTTCAAGAGGCATTCACTGAACATCTGCTATTTGTGAGGCTTCGTACTAGATAATATCAGACATACGACTCCTGCCATAACTTTTTTATAATTATTAGTGCATTTTAATTATATAGAATAATGAGTTTCATTGTGGCATATTCATACATGCAAATAACATTCTTTGATCAGATCCATCTCCTACTCCTCTGCCTTAATCTCTGCTACTTCCTCTTCCTGGTCCCCTTCCTCTTCTCTAAGTCTCTCTACTACTTTTATCTCATTTTCCCCGAAGAGAAACAAGAAGTATCTGTCCTCTGTGTCTGGCTTACTTTGCTTAACATTATGACCTCCAGATCCATCTACTTCCTTATCAACGACATGATTATATTCTTCTTTATGGCTGAATAATAATTTTTTGGCATATATACCATATTTTCTTTATCCATTCATCAGTTGATGGGCATCTAGACTGATCCCATAATGTCTGCAATAATTTTTCATGGCCATTTAGTATTGAGTTTTTAAAATGCTCTAGGTCACACTTTAACTGGATGAGAAACCAGTCCTCACACTTGGCTGCACCATTATTGCATAACATGCATTCGGGAGTTTTCTTGGGTCCTTGGACATTACAAACAATCTTAACATGGGGGAGAAAGGTAATGATGTCTATTAGAGTGCTGGGGGGGGGGGATGAAAGCTTCAATTAAAGCCCAATGATGAGACTATTTTAGCTAATAGAACCAAACAGAGCCCTTTTCAGATCCTAAGAAAACTATGTCTACATGTAGAGAAAAGAAAAGGCTCATAGACTGAAGCAGCTTGAGGCACTTCATATATTTATATAAGCATGGATATTTATATTTATATTCTAATTAGGACATTAGGACCCCAGTCTTGTGGATGTACATGATGGTGAGATTCACCATGGTGTATGCATATGTGTACATAGGAAAATTAAATCAGATTCATTCCACTGTCTTTCATTTTCCTATCCCTCCTTTATTCCCCTTCATCTAATCCACTGAACTTCTATTCTTCCCTTCTTCCAACCTTGTTGTGAGTTAGCATTCACATATCAGAGAACATTTGACCTCTGGATTTGGGGGGATTGGCTTATTTCACTTAGCATTATAGTCTCCAGATCCATCCAATTAGTAGCAAATGTCATAAAGTTATTCTTCTTTATGGCTGAGTAATATTCCATTGAGTATATATACCACAGTTTCTTTATCCATTCATCTGTTGATAGGCATATAGGTTGATTCCATATCTTAGCTATGGTAAATTGAGCTGCTATAAACATTGATGTAGCTACATCACTATAGTATGCTGATTTTAACTCCTTTGGATTTATACCAAGAGTGGGGTAAGTAGGTCAAATGGTAATTCCATTCCTAGTTTTTTGAGGAATCTTCATACTGCTTTCCAAAATGGTTGCACTAATTTGCAGTCCCACTAACAATGTATGAGTATACGCTTTTCCTCAGCATTTGTTGTTACTTAGATTCTTGAGAATTGCCATTTGGTTTGGAGTGAGGTGAAATCTAAGTGTAGTTTTAATTTGCATTTCCCTAATTGCTAAAGATGTTGAACATTTTTTTCACATATTTGTTAACCATTTGTATTTTTTATTTTGAGAAGTGTCTGTTTAGTTCCTTTATTGATTGGGTTATTTGGTTTTTTTGGTGTTAAGCTTTTTGAGTCCTTCGTACATTCTGGAAATTAACACCTTATCTGAGGTGTGATGGCAAAGATTTTCTCCCATTCTGTAGGTTCTCTCTTCAAGCTCTTGATTGTTCCCTTTCCTGTGAAGAAGAAAACAAAGTTTTTCCTAGGAGGTTTTTCTCCATTTAGTCAAGAGAAGTGAGTTGCATAGTTAAATGGCTTTTCTTCAAAAACAGAAATCTCAAACCTTCATGTCAGCAGGCATTGTGATACATATTCATTTTTGTGATTCTGTGAACAGCATCACACTTTTTGTTCCTTCTAAGTTGCAAAACAAGAAAGCTTTTGAGGCTAAGAAATTCCATTGACAAATTCCTTGAAATATTTTTTCTACTTATTTTGAGCAGGAAGTTGCATAGTTTTTTGTTTTTTTAAATAGGGGCACTGTTCAATGTGCAATGTGTGCCAGAATGAAAATAGCTTATTCATATTTAGCTTAGAAGAAAATCTACATATTATCAAAAGTGTCTATTAATTGAGGCAAAAGAAAAAAAGAGCAGATGTGAATTCTATCAAATTGTGCAGGCTAATTATCCCCTACCTTTGAAGAAGTACAAAGGTCAAAAGGCTAATATGTAGCTTAATCAGAAAATTATGTAAATTAGCCCAAATCAAACAAATCACATAACCACCATAATCAGTAAAATATGTAGTTCACTAGCAAATCAAGTGAAATTTCCAGCTATTTGATCAGTAAAGAAAGAGGAAAAAAATCTAATATACAGGAAAAAGTTATATCTCAGATGAAGCTGATTTTAACATGCCAGTAAGAAAACAGATAGCATTGGAAACAGGATAGATTTTACAAGAATACATGGGGATAATCCAGGGGAAATCACTAAACTACAAGCACTAGGAAAGCAGTGCTTTTAGTTTATTGATACCTTCCCATCACTTAGAATAATGCCTGGTTATTAATAGGTCTTTAATACCTGTTTGTGAATGAATATTAAATGAATTACTGGAATAAAAATGTCATGAGAAAAACACAATTTAAGTTTCAACATAAGAAAAAATACAGCTACATATCACAATCTCAATTTTTTTCCCAAATTTATTGTATACCCATGATGTCTATAACCTTCCACCCTACCAAATATAGATAAATAAGAAAAGATAGCACTGAAATTAGTTCATTAAAAATCAACAATAATAAGTTATTTGTGCTTATAAAAATCCTTATGTTGAAGGCTGGGGATATAGCTCAGTTGGTAAAGTGCTTGCCTAACGTGTACTAAGGCTTCTACTAAGTATTTGGAGACAAAAATTCTGTCAACATTCACTTTTGGAGGAGAAGAATGAGGCACAAAGTGGTAAAAGGATTTTTTTTTTTTTGAGTCACCATGAAGTAAAACTCAAATACAATTGATTTGTAAGGTCAAAAATTTATCCATTTCAAGTCATATCTTATTCTTACCAAACATTATCATTGTCATTTCTTTCAGTAATAACATTCTAAAATGACTCCTTTGTATCTCTCTACATAGTAAAGACACCATCATTGTCCCTTGACACCCACAGAGTACTACTCCTTTAAAAATTTTCCCTTGTATTTTCCCATGTGTGAACATGGTATATCCAAGAAAAAATTTTTATAGGAAATATATTGGTATTATTTGCCATATTCCAGGAAAAAAGCTCAAGGCTGATTACAAAACTGTAGACGTAAGGACAAAAATAGAACGCTACTAAAAAAGAATATGTGGATGAGAAAACAAAGGCAGGAGCCAAGGGGTATAGAGGATGAAATGAAAGCAATGGGCAAGTAACTTCATAGAAGGTAAACTCGAGGTGTGGGCACAAGTTTCCAGGCTTCCTGACAACCAAGACAGAGAGGGAGATGTCACATTATACTAAATGTAAGTCATAAACCAATTAAATGAATCAGGAAAACAGCTATTCTTGGTACTGAGAAGAAAGAGAAAAATCTTTTCTTGATCCTCACAGTAAGGATAGAGAATACTGTTATAAACAATACCCTCAACAGCATCTTTCCAGTCCATAGTTATGAGTAGCATAAGGACTTTTTATAGGACGTCCTTCAATATGAGGACGAGCCACCAAAGAGTAATTCAATGAAATGAATGAAAGAAGCACATGATAAGGTCCAGGCACTACCAGGACTCATATGGTCTAATCCAGGAATGACATAGAGGAGTGGACAGGCCTCAAATCCTTAAGCCAATCTCCACCAATGCTGTTCTATGAGCTTTTATGAAGAACTAAGGGGTACAGGTTCAAAATCCTATTTCTTGATCAAGACAAATAATAAAACTATTAGATGCAACTGGGTCCAAATGAGTACAGAATCAGCTGCATAATTTGTGGGACTTTGTGCAAAACAAAACTGGAAACTTTTGTTTGTAATTATTAAGAATTTCAAGTTGGGCACGGTGATACTAGCCTGTAATCTCAGCAACTCGGGAGGTTAAGGCAGGAGAATCACAAGTTCAAGTTGAGAATCTTGCTCAACTTAGCAAAACTCTGTCTCAAAATAAAATTAATTAATTAAAAAATGTTTCAAGATGGTGACAACAGAATATTAAACCAAAATGAGGCCCCTCTGGGGGTGACAGATCACACCTGTGAAGCCAGCTCTGACCATATGCTATAATAGCCAGTCAGATTTTTCTAAGACATCTCTTAGATGGCCTAGAAAGTATACCCTACTTCCCACGAAGCAGCCCTCCTCCCACAGGGAAGTCCCAGATTCTCCCAGTCTACCTGACAGATGAATCAACAATCATGGCATCCAGAGCTGAACCTCAATGACACAAATGTGGAAACATGGCCCCAACATTTCAAGCTTAGACAGCTATAAAAATAGATGTTATCAAATGCCTAGTTTGGCACTGAAGAGCAAATAAAATGCTAAAACTGAAACCACTGGTTACCCTGACTTGAATAACCAAAGTCTGTCTCAAATTCACAAAGCCCTTCCCACATACATTGTACCTGTTCTAGAATCAACACTTGAGAGGTCAAAAAAAAAAAATGATATACCTACCAGTTACCTTATATTCTTACCTCTAGATTTCTCTGGGTTTTAAGATACAGAATGCAATGGCTATGTTCGGCTCAGCACCCAATGTGTCCTAAAACTCACAGCAATAGTGTAACAAATATTAAGTAAACCCCAAATGAGTACCATTGTCCCTAACACAGAGGATCAACTTTCCTAAATAAAATATAGTATGTTAAAGGAAAGAGAAAAAAACTCTCTAAGATGAAAAAAAATCTCCCCAAAGAGGCCCATGACCTGAAAAGCAGGAAGAGTTATCACTGGTGTGATCCACACCCTTCTGACATAGTGTCAGCCTATGAATAAAATAATCATGATTAATAATACATTGTGTTTCCTCATGTAATATAATAAAATGCCTCTTATTGCCTTAAACAATCACAGATGAAGAAAATACAACAATAAGAAATGATAGTAAGTGTCTGAGAAATATCCTAAATGTATAGTTTAAAATGACAAGAAAATGGAATTCAACAACTAGGAGCTCTTAAGCCACATTTTCTCCCCGTCCTTCAGAGCACAGTCAGGGACGTGATAAAACAAAATTCATTCTCTACCCTCACAGATATGAAAGGACATCTTATTTGTAGCTATTGTAGAAAAGGCACCAAGATAACAAACAGAAAAACCAATTTCACCCGAGGCTGTGGGCAAGCTAGAAGAATCCCATTAGATTCAGGAGGAGTGTCGGAAAATTGGGCCATGCCTTTCTCCAAGCTAGTTTTCCCATCAAAACTACCAGCATAGTATTCAACTTTCATTTTTTGTTTCATGGAAAGCTACTTCGATATAATTAGGTTAGTACTTCCTCTCAGGAGTCACTATTCCCTAGCAGGACATAAGCTTGCTGATAATAATTTAATTCATTTTCATAACATCTCCCTCACAAATTGGGCACCGAGAAATATCTGTGGAACATATGTATGAAGGAAATAAACAAAGGAAAGAGAACTACCTGGGTGAAAGGGGGTTGAAACTTTCAAATAATAATTAATAAAATATTTATATATAAGAAATATTTCTATATTAACTGTTATAAAGATTAATAAGATAAATATTTCTGTATATTTATGCCTCACTTCTTTCCCTTAATGACATGAGGTATGGCAAATTTAAAAAATTAAATTAATAGAATTAAAATTTTTAATGGAAAACAGAAGGAGAAAAGTAAATATTCAAAGTACAACAATAAACCAAGTGGTTGAGATTGAGTGAAAAGACCAACCATAATCATTCCTAATAAACATCCTAATATCCTAATAATCATCCTAATATGTGTTAAATCATGTAAGTCATTTTGATATGAGAAGAGAAAACTCACTACTTTCCAAAGGGAGATAAAGCTTCTAACCTAGAACCAAACTCAGATAGGAATTTCCCATATGAGAGGGCAGCAGGAATCACTCAGTGACATCGGTGGTGGACAATATCTTTACAATGTCAGAGCAGATGCAGGAACATCTGTGAAGATGGCAGATGAGATTAAAGCAACAAAGTAGTCACTTTACATACCAAGAAAAATTTCCTAAAATCAGTGATCTTAGATCATTAGGTTCACAGAACTTAGTCCATACAAAAGCATGTAGAATCAGGTCAGTAAAGGAGACCATATAATCTTACACAGATTTTGATGGAACTTTTTTCCTATATGCTATAAAAATGCATAGTAATGGTCAAAGTAACAACAATGTAAACAAACACATTTATGAGCATTAACTCTATCTGGGATAAATCCTTCACAAATATTATCTCATTAGCACTTGCAACAACACTAATAAATACTATCTGATGTTTACTAAGGAGAAAACAGAAAGTTAAGGAGAGTTGGTCCCAGAAACTTGTCACACAACAGAATCAGAATTAAACCTCATATTTCCCAACTTTAAAGTAGTATCATCTTAGCCACTGAACCCTCCTGCATCCTTAGTAACAGTTATATCTGAAACCCACTTGTTTCTTCATGTTAGATTTTAGACCAGGAGACTCAAAGATGCATTTTATTTTAGAAGATGGAATGAAGTGTTGATAGTATATTTAGAAAAGTGATAATTCTGGAGCTTTGATATTCTATAATTTATTTCCTAAAATGAATTTTGAAGCCATGTAAAAGACATCATAGCCAAAGAATTATTTGAGGGAACTTGTCTTGGATCAGAGTTTCCTATATAGACTCAGCCTTGAAATAATTCTGGAAATGAGAAATATTTGCCAAGAGCTCCAGGCAGGCTATTAGTTGAATTGCTCTACTGAAGACTGGTTATAGCCGGGCATGGTGGCACATGCCTGCAATCCCAGTGGCTCAGGGGGCTGAGGCAGGAGGATCGTGAGTTCAAAGCTAGCCTCAGCAAAAGCAAGGCACTAAGCAACTCAAGGAGACCCTGTCTCTAAATAAAAAATACAAAATAGGGCTGGGGATGTGGCTCAGTGGTGGAGTGCCCCTGAGTTCAATCCCTGGTACCTTCCCCACCACCAAAAAAAAAAGACTGATTATAAAGTCCCATTCAGAAAAGGATTCAAAGCCTGTAAAATTTAATAATTTACCAGCTAAGAAACAGGCTTTTTCGCTGTCCTCTGCTCATCCCCAACCAATGCCAAGCCATAAAGGAATGGTGGTATGTGGATGATGTGGCCATTGGTCCTAAAAGCCAAGTCCCCCACGGGACTTTGACAGAGTTTGGGCTTTATCTCACCTTCCTAAAATAAAAAACATGCAGAATAAGACCTAAACTCCATAGTCAAAATTAACTTCTGACTTCTATTAGGTGTGTCACCCAAGTAAATTACCTGCTTTTGTTTTGTTTTGGTCTCAATAATCTTTATTGATTTCAGAGTTAGGAGGACTAAGAACTTGAAAACAAATAATTAATTCAAAATAGTCATGGATTTATTGATTCTCAATACTTCAAAATATGAGAGAAACATCTCCAGTGAGGCAATTAGATTTAAGAATGTCCTTCATTAATTAAAAAAAAATACTTGAAGACTGGCATTCCCAAACTCTCTCTTGGTCTTTTGCCCCAGTTCACTTGGGTATATACAGGATTGAAGAGTGTTCCATTTCGGTAAGCATGAAAGGGAAAGATGGCTTTGATGTCACCTACAGACTACAAATACCGTAGCTTTTTCTTTTCCTAAATACTGTCTTATCAAGCTTATTCTGGTTTCTTTGAGAGAACATTACTGGATGTAATGTTACTGGATCATGGTATTTCCTAGATAACCAGTTCCAACTATGGAAGTGGACAGGAAAGCCAGGCTGGGCCATCACAGCACCATATGCCTCTAGAACCAATGGCAGGCTGGGGCACCAGCATATGATCCTAAAGAGACAAAAGAGTCCTCCTCAGACCACTCTAATGATGAACGCTAGGGGAAAATGTTCTTATTCTATTGTACTGAAAAGTATAATCTAACAAGCCTTCTGCATCATCTCTTATGTTACATAGAAAAAGGCCTGTAGCGGGCGTGTTGGCGCACACCTGTAATCCCAGCTGCTTGAGGTTGAGGCAGGAGGTGGCTGAGCACCCCTGAGTTCAATCCCTAGTACCAAAAAAAAAAAAGCTTATAGGAGAGAATCATACCAACATGCAAAGTGCAACAGAAATCAGAAGATAGTGGCAACTTTGTTTGAACCATTTAACAAGGCTGCAGTCTATTCCTGCATTTCCACACGCAGGGGTGGGGTGTCAATAGTTTCTCTCCTTTGGTTTAATATAAGTGGAATTAGGATTAATCTCTCTCACAATACTGATTCCATGGTTGAACTAAAAGTAGGCTAACTCCAAAGTCATCTAAATCACAAACCCCTAAGTTAGGGGTATTAAGGACATTTCCCCTGATTTATCTCACAATATGATTTCAAATAAATGCTTGCATAGTGGTTAAAGCTGTACTTATATACTTACTGGAAACATTCTAGTAATTTAGAAATCAGATGTTGCTAGTGATAACAGAGCTCCCAACTTGAGCCTGGATGTAACTCTGCTCTCTGTATTATTTCTCTGGTTCCTCCCCAACCACTCACCTCCTCCTGCTCCTCACCTTTCCCTTCCCCTCCAATATGTGAGGTTTTTTCTTTCTTCTATTGTTATCTAACTCTGGTTTCCTCTGTGTGAGAAGTCACAACTCAGAACTTTGGGCTTTCTTGATTATGGAATTTGAAGCCACTAGAATGTTTAGACCCTGAACTATAAGCCTTGATATTTTCAATTATCAGACTACTGGGTATTGGATCTATTCACCTC
Organism: Geosciurus inauris; assembly: GCA_004024805.1. Classification (NCBI taxonomy): domain Eukaryota; kingdom Metazoa; phylum Chordata; class Mammalia; order Rodentia; family Sciuridae; genus Geosciurus; species Geosciurus inauris. Next base: position 22,606 of record PVHX01011100.1, on the reverse strand, counting down.
TGTACAATGTCAGGATATGAAATAACACCCAGTGACTGTGATGGTTAAATGCACTACTCTCACAGGCAGGCAGCATGGGAATGAGAATGACCAGAGGGCTTAGGGTGCTACTAGGTTCCACTTGACTTCATTATCACCTAGAGGACAAAAATAGACAAAAGCTAAAATACTCCCTCCATGCCTTGTAGCTGAAAAGGCTGTCAACAGCCACCATAGCATATCTAACAGATATCATTTTTAATAACATATATTAGATATTTTCAAATGCTGACATGCATATGGAAATTCCCCACCTAAATAAGCCTCAACATTTTTAAATGTTAAAATCATTACAAATGTGTAGTAAAAAGTGTACACAGTTTATAAAGATTCAATATGAGATATAAAATATTCTCTCCCACAAACCCCACTCCTTTCCAAATTTAACTATTAACAAAATTTGTATGTAGCCTTGATAGATACATAGATCTCACAAATACATCTTTGTAAGATATTATAATATTCCTCTCTCTACTAAAATTTTCTCTGATACTTCATTCACAGAGCAAAATGCAATTAACAATAAGGTTGCTATATGCTAATCATCCTTGGAAGGAAGGTGGTACATTTTGTAAATGAAAAGTCACCACTAATTTCTTATTTTTATAAATTTAATAGTTTCTTTCTATTTGCAGAATTGCCACTGAGTTTTGTTTTAGATGATGAATTACAATAAGCCCTTTCCCTTACATCTTAACTATTCCATGCTTTTTCTATATTCTTAGATTTAATCATCAGTTTGGCAAATTTTTCTATTTTTCAAGAAAGATTTGATAAAAATAGAATCAAAAATTTCATTCAATTTCTATACTGAAGCAAATAACATCTTGTGGTGTATTTGTTTATGTATGAGGGAAAACAGATCTTTCGCAGAGTTTTCATCAGGTACCTGGTCCTCCCAAGAAAGTAGCACTCCATCTCTCCTTAGGGATATGTTTATCTATAAATCATGCTCATGTATGCACATTTATCTCAATATACACAGAATACACAGTCTTTTTTTTTTTCATAAGCCTAGTTCCTCACTCTTTTTCAAAGCAAACACCTCTTTATAATCACCAAAATTGCACCTCTAAGTGTGAGAAAACACATGCTTTCATATAGCACTAACTCTGCTTTCACATATGTACCAAGGAGCCCCCAGGCCTTCCAGTACAGTCATGCAGCCTTGAAAATGAACTTCAATAGCAGTTAAGGAGATGCCGTCTATGTGTAGCTATTTCCCAGTGCATTCATCCTGACATTTGACACAGTACATTCCTAGTGAATTACAAAGATAAAAAAAGAAAAATACACAAATTTTCCTCATCAAGAAAATACTAAGCACACCTCCAAGCTAGTTTGCCCCTCTCATTCAGTGCCTGGTTGCCATAGTTACCACCTTCCCAGCTACAGTTACCTCTGGAGGGAGGATACCAGACACCAATGAAGGGTCTATCACCAACTATGCTGACTGAAGTTGTCCAGGTTGTTTCTGTGTACACTGACTACCAAAGAATAATTAATGCAAATAGATTCCAGTAGAAAGACATTTTTTAAGGCAAAGCAAGAGCTCTTGACTTATCTTGCATCTCTTTGTTTTCTTTTTCTTTCCTTTTTCTTTTTGAGAGCAAAATTTTGCCACTGAAATTTTAGTTGTTCTAGCAGAAACATTTTTTATGGACACTTTAACATATCTCATCAAGTCACTGTAAATCCTGTCTAATACAGAATAGATTTTTAAACAAAGATCTCTCTTTTTTCCAGTGCTGGGACTCAAACCCAGGGCTTTGCACATTTAGGGCACTCTACCACAGAGCAAGGCACCCAGCTCAACAACTTGCAACATGAAATGAATTGTTCCACAAAAAATGAGATAATAATAACAATGATGAATTTTGTTATTAATAACAAATTATCCTTTTGGGTCTGTGGTACATCTGTGTCAGTGTCAATTACAAGAAAGCAAAAACAGTTGATCAGAAGAAATATAGAATGACTGAAAGCCCAAGATCTATTCATTCTGAAGTAAACTTTAAAAGGCTTTAAGTTTGCAAAATAAACAAAGAAATTACAGAATGCCTGTCCACATACCAAGAGCCTTGCCTCTATTTCTCCTTCAACAATCACCACCAAAATGGCAATGATCCAGGGATAAAATTCCCCCGATGTTACATAAATTCATACTTTGTGTTTTTATCTGGTCTTTAGGAACACACTAAAATGTCAGAAAGGACTTTTAAAAGTTACAAGAGATTTCTTCTTTTTTTAATTGGTTCTTTTAGTGATACATGACAGCAGAGTCCATTGCAATATAATTATACAAGCATGGAATATATCTTATTCAAATTACAATCTCATTCTTGTATTGAACACAATGGTGGAGGTGTATTTATATATAAACATAAAAAAATTATGTCCAATTCATTCTACTATCTGCCCTATTCCCATTCCTCTTCCCTTCCAGTTATTCACCTTTGGAGCTTTCAGTTCTTTCTAATAGCATTTTAGGTTCCACACCTCAGGAGCAAATGCTGCTAATATTTATCATATTTACATTCAGGATCTAAAAATGGATGTGAATTTTTTCAAATTGTTGGTACATATTTCCAAATTATCCCTTAGAAAGACTCTCCCTCCCTCCCTGACAGTGTATCAAAATGCCCATTGTCGTTGACGATAAAAGACACGTTCATATAAAGAAGTTAAAATTCCTTGTATTTTGCTAAAATCCTTTGATCTCATTGAGAGGTCAGCAATCATTTTTTTGTAAAGGGACAGATAGTGAATATTTTAGGCTTTAGAGCCACATGGTCTTTACTGCAAGTATTAACTCTGCCATTGCACATCAAGAGCAATCATATAATCAACTACACAAATGCTCATAGCTGTTTTACAATAAGACTTTATTTACAAAAACAGTCAGGGGGCCAACTTTGGTCCATGAGCCACAGTTTGCCAATTTGTCTCAAAAATCTATGTAGTCTTATGATTTTTTTTAAAAAAACACTCTACCTTTTTAAAATGTCTTTATTAGCATATTATAGTTATACATAATAGTGGAGTTCATTTTGACATATTCACACATGCATGCAATATAGTATGCTCCATTTTAGTTCCCAGTACTTCCTCTTTCCCTCACTTCCTACCTCCCCTTGTTACTACCCTTCCTCTACTCTACCGGTCTTCCTTCTATTTATTTATTGTTTTATTAAATTGGTGCTTTATAGATATACATAAAGAAGGAATTCACTGCGGCTTATTCATATAGGTATATAGCATAATTTATCAGTTTTATTTGGCACTTCCTTCCCTTTCCCATTCTTCCTCTCCCTCAATCCTCTTTCTCTACTCCACCCTTACCCTTTTCCTTATTTTGCTTTAGCTTCTGCATGTGAGAGAAAATATTCAATCCTTGACTTTCTGATTCTGGCTTATTTCACCTAGCATGATGTTCTCCAGTTCCAACTAGCAACTATAACAATTTCATTCTTACTTATGGCTGAATAAAACTTCATTCTGTATATAGCACATTTACTTTATCTGTTCATTTGTTAATGGGCATCTGGACTGGTTCCATAACTTGGCTAATGTGAATTACCCTGCTGTAAACATTGATGTGCCTATATCACTATATCACTATAGTATGCTAATTTTAATTCTTTTGGAATGGGATAGGTGGGTTATACGGTGATTCCATGCCTAGTCTTTTGAGAAATCTCCACTGCTTTCCAGAGTGGTCGTACTAATTCACAGTCCCACCAACAATGTATGAGTGTACCTTCTCCCCCATCCTCACCAGCATTTATTATTTGTACTCTAGATGATTGCCATTCTGACCGGAATGAGATGAAATCTCAGTGTAGTTTTGATTTGCATTTCCCTGATTGCTAAGGATGTTTGAACACGTTTTTAAAGTATATATTTGTTGGCTATTTTTATTTCTTTTTTTTGAGAAATGTCTATTTAGTTCTTTTGCTCATTTATTAATTGGATTATTTGGATTTTTGCTTAAAAAAGTAATCTATACTTCTTAGAGATATGTAATTGCATGTGTGTTCTCTTTTTGTTTTGACACATATAATTTGTACATTTTTGTATATGTGTGTATGTGTTCTTATTGTAATACCTATACACAATATCATTTACCTTGAAAGAACAAAAAAACAAAGGACAACTTTAAATTGACAGGGTAGAGACTCTCTAATTTCCAGAAATTAAAGTCACCATCGTTGCAGCTTGCATAGCAGTTTACAGCTTGTAAAGCATTTTCTCATTTGTTATCTCATTAGATCTTCAAACTCTGTGAGGTGACTGATTATGCCAGTTTCACAGATGGGGAAATCAAGGCTCAATTTATCAGCTGTGAGGCTTGAGCCCAGAGGCAACCTTGTTACTACAATTGCTGTGTAAGTTGTACATAAGCTAGAAAAGTCGTTGCTGAAAATTCCTCTGATAGAGCACACCCAGCACAGCAAAATTACATATCTTGCCTCTGCTTTTCAGGTAAATTGTTTGTTTTCTTTTTAAGACCTGAAGATTTTGTCAGCAGGAACGAGTGGTAATTAGTAAGATAAGAGAATGATCTTGTATTCTAGTCTGCTAATGTCTGTTTTGTGCCAGAATTATCCCTGTGGCACTGAGCCAGGAAGAATGAAGCAGCTATAAATGTCCAGGCAAAAGCCTGAAAAATAAATTCACAAGACAGAAAATATACAATTAGGGAACTAGCAAACCAGATTCGAAGATATATTCAGAAGCTCTGACAGTTTCTGCAATAGAGAAGAGAGATTCAGATAACCAAATAGCATAGGAGAACTACATGGTTTCTCCTTCAAAGAAAGATCCTAGGAAAGGTGCTAAACCATAGCGAAAGAAAGAGTTGTTAATTTTTTTCTTAACCACAGAGGCAGTGTTATTCTGTGACCACAAAGAACAGCCTGCTGAACTTCACCATTTTTTTTCTCATCTATATGTCTGGGCTCTCTGCACAAACCATAGGTAGACACAAAAGGGAGTGGGCACAGCTCTTGTACTTTAGCACCTATTCTGGGATGCTTAGAGCCAGTTGGTCTGCACCCTTGCTGGTGAGGGACTCTTCTGTTCACAGTTGTTAAAGAGCCAGGCTGATCTATGGGCCATGGTATTTCCCGCTTACTCCTGTTTTATGAAGTCCCTCACAAATTTTTCTTCCCATATTCTCCTGTTCCCAGTATCCTGACCTTTTCTCTGAATGTAGGAGGCAAGTGAGGTCGCATTCTAAGTAGCAGGCTGCTTTGCTGCCAGCTCTGCTGCATGCAGATGGCTGGGTTCTCAAAGTGCCTGCACTTTGAGGGGTAAAGTCAGCGCTGTATTTTTGGAAAAGAACAAGCCCCGAGACAGCTGAGGCCCTTCACTAGAATGCAGCAGGAAACTGCTTAGATTCTCCTTGGAAACACAGCCTTAAAAAATGTTTGCTGAGGGCTGGAGTTGTAGCTCTGTGGTAGAGTGCTTGCCTCTCATGGGTGAGGCACTGGGTTCGATCCTCAGCATTACATATAAATAAATTAAATAAAAGCCCATCAACAACTTAAAATAATTTTTTAATTAAAAAAAGTTTGCTGAATTCTGCTACCTAAGCAATGTGTGATCCAGTGATAGACTAATCTATGACATGAGTAGAACCTACCTGAAGAAAGGCAAATTGCAGAAAAGTTGGCAGTCTCAAGATGGTAAGTAGCAGTGTCCAGAGGGTTTACAGTTCCAGCCCCTTCCATTAAGTTATGTAAGCTCTGCAAGCGAGTTCTGCTGTCTGGATTGCATCTTGTCCATTGTCAATATGGGAAAGACACTGCAGGCTATGATGTTTGTGCACAGATGAAAGGAGAGTGAGTTTTCTAAACCATCCAGTGCTATCCAAATGTCAGGAAGCATCACACAGTCATAGATCTTGCCCTGCTAAGGATCACCAGGGATGTCAGAAATGATTCTTGTGCAGGTTTATCAATACCACCTTCAAGATGTACTGAACATCCACTGGCACTTCAATAGCATTCCAGTGTGAACACCTGGCAAAGAGCCAATCTACTTGCATGCAAAGATGCTTTAGGAGAGGAGACCCATTAAGAGGGAAATGGGATCATGTCCACAATTTCAAGGTTTCTATCTGGACCTCAGTGGTCTTTCTCCTTTCTCCCTGAGGAGGAAGGTGGGGTGCACATGATAAGCCTTTTCCCTTGTACTAAAAAGAACCAAAAAGAAAAAGAAAAAGAAAAACTAAAATTTTTAAATTTGATGAAAAATATGAACAAAATGAATCCCCCTACCCAAGTTTGTGTATTCTTCATATAAAGTATTTGATTCCCTTTCTTTTGTACCTGTCTTACTGGTCCTAAAACAACTGATTCTAAACCAAGGAAACCATTTCTATGCAAAAGAATCTAAAAATGTTCTTTCCTGGCTATTATTATACTTTAAAAAGTAAAATATTATTTTTATAATGAGCCATGTGAAATTACCTTTGCAAAATAAATCAGAGACATTCAAATATCAACAATTTCATATGGTTTTATCTGATCAGAGATTGAACTAGAAGCAACATAAATGACCTTGTATGCCAGGAATTCAGTCTAATGTTTGTTAAATTGTGTCCCACATAATCTACTTCTTATTACAATTTTTGTTCCAATTCATTAAGTGCTTACTTAAAACAACTTTTAAATGATTTTTTAACTCTTAAATTGAAGACACGTTATTTTAAAGGAAGTAATAGAGTTTCTAACATTTAAATCAATTTTTAAGGGGAGCTACTCTTAAAGACAGCTGCCTCGTTTTTTAAAAAGTCCCCACCCCCTTAAATAATGGAATTCAGCCTTTGTATCCAAAGAAACAAATGATAGGATCTGTAAAGAGAGAGATTTATTTAAGGAATTGGCCCATGCTATGATGGAGGTTAGCAAGTCCAAAATCCACAAGGAGGGGTGGTGGGTATCAAACCAGAGATCCAGGGAAGAGCTGATGCTGCAGTCCAAGTCCAAAGGCTGCCAGCAGAATCCCTACCTGCTTCCAGAGGTCAGTCTTTTGTTCTGTTAAGGCCTTCAACTTATTGCATGAGACCCACTCACACTATGGAGAGTGGCCTGATTTATTTCAAGTCCATCAATTTCAATGTTAATTGCATCCAAATGTTAAGTTCACATTCCTCATAAAAACATCTAGAATACTGTTTGGCAAAATATATGACACCATGGTCTAGCCAGATTGATACATAAAATTGATCATCACAACCTTGTGCAGAATAGTCTATGTACTACAGTGAGTACAATTATAAACAAGAGGAAAAATGCTGTATCTCTCATTACCACTAAATGTACATGTTATATTTATTTTAAAATAATAAAATGGTGGCTATTTTTCCAATGTGTCCTTACAACACAATTTGTTTCCCTCAAACCTTTAAGACAGATGACAGGCAGACCACACGCAGACCAGCGTTCCTTTCTGGTGCTATTTCTGAGGGAGACCCCATTTCACCTCCCTAAATGCACATTGTGACATGTTTTCTTTCAAAATTCAAATACAGCTTTGAGAATTTAATCAAACATCTTGAGATTAATTTTTCTTAAATAATCAAACTTGGCAACCACTCACACTGAAAAGTCATAGTCTCTTCCTTTTAAAAACTATTGAGATTCTGCTCTGTTGAACTACCTAGGAAGGAAGAGAAAAATGATCCAGGATCATCAAACTGAATTATTTTTAAATCTATCAATCATCTTTCCCCACAAACCTCTAAACTCACTCACTTAAGAGCTCATCTGCTTAACTGATCTTTATAGAGCCCATTGAGAGGTAAGTAAGAACAGTAACTAGGAAAATTCACTTTGAAGTTCACCCAAGGGCTCCAACGGCTTCAGAGGCTCCAGTGGGCAGACTCCGGGAGCAGCTGCAAAGGCCCCTGGGAGTAGGGAGCAGGGCAGTGATAAAGACAAAATTAACCTTCTGGCAATTTCCCGCTTTGAGGACTTAAGTCAGCATTTAATCTCATTGGGATGTGGTATTTCCTATTGGCTTTTCAATTAAATTTGTCAAATACAATTCACCTAATCTTATATGTAGTATTCTTACTAGGGTATTACCATGTAAAATATATTATCATTATAAGACTATTACAAGGGCTAAAGCTCAGAAAAATAGAGCAATTATCATCACTTATAGATCCATGGAGAAGCAGAGTAGCATAATGGAGAAAGAAGTTTCATAAATTTGATTTCAAAAACCAGTAGGTGGGTTCAGTACTATTTCAGTATTCATGTCCACCTTCTTCCCAGTCAGGCATTTCCTGTGGTTTCTATCTAGACCTTATAGATAGAAGGTCTGTGAATCTCCTGAGGAAGGAGGTTGGGCACACAGGGCAAGCCTTTCCCCCTCTTTGTATCTAAAAGACTGATCCAGCAGATGCACATGAGGACTGGGGGGGGGGGGGGGACAGTGTCCCAAGTATTTCACTCTTCAAGAATTTTGTAGCATTAAATATTTCATAGTAATATATTGAATTAGAATATTAATCTGATATAATACAGTCTTATCTTCAGCCTTTCATTTTATTCTCCAACAGATATAAGATTTTTACTCAAGATCCTTTTCTTGTGCTTTCTCTGTATCATTGATAATGATTTCCACAATGCTAAGCACGTAGGAGGGGCTGAACGAATATGTAATGATCTACTCAGCTTTTGTTTGTTTGGCTTTTTATTTCTGAGTAAGCTGATTGGAGTGAAAGAGGAAAAGGTACCTGTTTAATTCAGTATGTTATTATGATTTTATTTAAGTGGGAAAACAAATGGAGCACATTGCTTGTTATTTCCTGAAGATTTCACTGTGTATCTCAGGCATCATAATATTCCAGAAAATAAGGCCCACACCAGAGGCCAGGATTAAAAAAGAAGGAAGATGGAAATCAAGAACCTCACAGGTGAGATGAAAGGTGTATGATGTGCTTGCCCTCTCCTTTCTCTTTCTATGTGATTCCCTGGAAAGATCTAACTAGTACCAGACACATCTCCCCCACTGTCAACCTCAAAGTCCCTCCACTCTTAGCCCTGGGTCATAGCTGACTGACAGGGCAGACACCTGATGCAAACCAAACCAATCAGATTTGAAACTAGGACAGTCTCTCTGTAAGACTCAGCTATAATTAACTTTGGGACCAATATTCTACAATAGAGCAGATATGCCACCAGGTGTGTTGATGAGCAAAGGAAGCTGGTCCCAGAGAGAATGAAGCCACTGAGAAGAAAGGAGAGAAGGAAAGAAAATTCCTGTGCCTATACTCAGACCCTTTCTCAGGTTGGTCTGCCTTCCTCGTTCTAGTATCCATTGAGCAGTCTCACAAATTAATTGTCAGTTTTTGTTTAGTGTATTTGAATTGATTTCTGTTACTTGAGACCTCAAGTCCAAGTTAATACAGTGGGGATCTATTTGGGAAGATGGTAGGGAAAAGGAGAAGGAAACATAATCTGGTGCCTTTCTGGACAGATATATTCATGATAAAAATAATTTCTTTGCAGTGGAGCCTTCTGAGCTGACTCAGGCATTTGGTATTTCAGTTACCCATATAGTCAACCATCATAGTCTTCGTCTGGCTTCTTAAAGCTGAAATACAGTAACCCTGAAGTGTAAAAAAAATTCTATATGGCATGCTCTTTTTCTTCTAGCCTAGCAGATGCACAGCTGCCCTCTGAGACTGTGCTATTTTTTCATAGGCCATAAAAGGATATTCATTACCGTTGGTAGGATCACATATACTCTTGGGGGGAGCCACGTATCATGAATATGTAAAAGGAAAACTACCATAGGAAATGTTTCCATCCCATGGATGCTGACTTTTAACATTATTTTAATTTCCATTTTCTTTACTAAGCTTTTAGTGCTTAGTAAAGAAAAAAATTCTCACTGGTTCATCATCCATTTCTATGCCTTTGATACAAGTTCATTTCCATTTGTCTACCATCCACATGCCTCTTCCTTGCTATTCCCTTAGCACTCATATGTGCTTCTATAATATTGCCTTTGAAAGCATCATTTTGCATATATTTTTATCTCTCTGTATGTTGGAAAAGGTTGTACCTCATTGTTATAACTCCAGTGACCCATACATTGATAAGAAACAAATGTTGGATGAATGAGCACGTGTATGAGTGAATGAGTAAATGAAAAACCTTGGTCCATCCAGCATTTCTAATATTCCAATAACATTTTAAATGCATCTTCCTTTCTTCTTTTGTCAGAATAATTGACCAGCATGCTATCTGACTGAGCTCCTATAAGTATACCCCCTCTGACTTAATAACCTATTACCATTTTCTTAAGAGTGTGACAGTGTTTTGTTGTGTCTACTTGGCCAGGTGACAGTCAGTCATTCAATCAAACATTTATCTAGCTGTTGTTGTGAAGGTATTTAGTAACTGTGATTAAAGCTCACCTAGTTGATTGATTTTTAAATAAGGGAGACTGACCTAGATAATCTGGGTGGGTCTGATTCAATAGTTGAAAGGTCTTGAGAATAGAACTGAGGTCATCTTGAAAAAGAAGTAATTCTGTGGACAGCAGGTTCAGCCCATGTCTCAGAGTTTCAGCTTTCCTTTCCTGCCCCACAATTGTGTGCTCAGCTGTCTCTTGTAGGTCTCCTCTTGCTTCCACATCCTTGGGTCAACCCTGACTGATACAAAGGTTTAACAAGCCTTGTTTCAGCTGCAGTGATTCACTGGCCTCAGGCTTTCATTTCCTACCCTTCCTCTTCAACGATTTCACAAATGGCCACAACACATCAGCTGAGGGTAACTAAGATCTTTTAGCATGTCCTATCAGCACTACAAGTTTTTTTAATCTGCAGGAAAAATAATTAGTTTCTTGGTCAAACAAAAGTATATTCTTAAGTCAAATTATTCATCTATTCACCTCTTCCTTTGGAATGATCTGGGATTTCCCTTTAATTCATGTTTTTTTCCTATTATGTATACTGTATTACAAAATGTGATATTTTCTGACTTCGTTCTTGTAGGTAAATTCTATTGTGGTAAGTTTTTAGTAAAGGTGGTAGCCTCCAATTTCTAACATCTTTCTTAGTCTATGCCACTCATTTTTTATTTCCTCTTCATTCTATTTGCCCAAGGTTATCCATGAAGTCTTCAAAGAAATTTTTTAAAGGGCTTGGGATTTGGGAAGTGAAGCAAGTCCATGGGTATAATACCTAGCACTAAAAACGTCTTTGTCCAGCACAACAGTGAATCTATAATCTCTAGAATAGTGGCCCTCTCCAAAATGTGACAATGTGAGCCGGCATGGTGGAGCACACCTATAATCCCTGCACTTTAGGAGGCTGAGACAGGAGAATTGTGAGTTCGAAGGCAGCCTCAGCAATGGCGAGGTGCTAAGCAACTCAGTGAGACCCTGTCTCTACATAAAACACAAAATAGGGCTGGGGATGTGGCTCAGTGGTTGAGCATCCCTGAGTTCAATCCCCGGTACCAAAAAAAAAAAAAGTAACAGTGACTGCACTGCTCATTTCTCAAACTTCCTGAGCCATACTATCTGCCATTAAATATTTTATTTCTTCATTCTTTGGTGGCTTAGGTTCATTTACCCTTTTCCCATTTTTAATCACTTTTTTTTTTTGCCTATAAGTCAGTTCTATTCTACAAAGAAATTTTTCTGCACAACTTTTCCTTCATTGTCCCCTGACTTTGCCACTTTTCATTCATAAGCTACCACTTCTCTTCATTTTTCTAATAAGCTTCTGATGTTTTCAAATTTTTAACCTGCCAAGCTTCCTCAGACTTTTAGGAGAAAAGAGATCCAGTTGTTGCTGCAGGTGGAGTTTCAAAAGGTATCTTATTCACTTTATGTATCACATTGAACGCTGTGTGTTGTGGGACATAACTAGTATGAGTGCCATTAACTGACATCCTGGTTTTAAATCCATACTGTACGCTCCATGGGAATGCTGGGCTTCAATCCCAACTCTGGCTGCCTCATTCTAAGTAGCTGGTTTCACATATCAGGTATTTATTGCTAGAGGCACCACCATTTTTTCTCAAGGTATAAATTAAATCCTTCCCCAATTTGTCATTTTTACAACACAGAAAGGTATACATCCTTGAATAGTTTTTCCAGCTTACCTATCTTTTGAAGAGGATATGCACTGACAAATCTTTCAGTTTTCACAAACCACATCTTCCAACTCACATTTCAGGAAGAGAAATCCCACCTGTGCGCAGCTCTTCCTTCCTCCTTTATGAACAATGGCTTCCCCTTTGTATTCAGCTTGATCGTTGGACCTAAAATTACACCGAGTTTCTCTTTTCTCCTGCCACATAAACCGATTGTGAGTTTTCCTTACTTTACTCTGTGATATTTGTGCTTATTCTAACTTGCATATATTTTCCCTGAACAATTTTGTTTTGTATCCTTGTCCACCCCTCCCCTTGTCCCAAGTAAAGTCTGTCTTCCTAGGATCCCCCCTCTCTCTTCCACAATGCCCTTTTGCTGTTTCCTTCCAGATAATTTGCATCCATGGTGCAGATCCAGCTTGCCTGCTTGGCTTAGTTTTAGAAATGATCATCATAAAGATTCCTTTATTGCTTTAAAGTTCCCAAACTGTGTTTACACAGTTACTTCCTCTATTCCATGAACAATTCCTAACCATCCCGTACAATAGAAGCAGCAGCAATAGGAGTTAAAAACTGTCTCCCTGCTGTTTCATGGTGTTTTGCGCTTGAAATGTTTTTGCACCCATCTCCTGTGTGTTTTATCATCTGCAAATTAACCTAATTGTACAATCATCAGATATGAGTTGTGCATTCACTTATTCATTCACTGAGATGTCAGAAAACATCCATCTGAGATTGCTTTGTATCCTCATGTGGATCCATTCATTCATCTCTTCATCATTCAACAGGCATTCACTGGAAACTTGCTCCCTTCCAGGGTCTAGTCTGCATGTGCTGAGATGACAGAAATGACAACATTGCCATTCCTGTTCTTGAGGAGCTAATGATGCAGAGGGTTTTTGACAGGGCTATCCATGAATAGTTTTCCCTTGTTGGAACTTTCTGTATCCTTGCCTTCACAAAAACTGCTCAACTCTTGACATCTTCCTCTTCTGTCCCACGAACCTGATAGAAAGGTCTCTCTTTTGCTCCCTTCGTTTTTCTCCTCTTCTCTACCCTCAGACAGGGAATATACTAGTGCCCTCCCAGCAGGAGCACACTAACTTCCTCCAAACCACATAAATCCATGAAGAAACCAGATCCAACGTCTAAGTCTTTTTACTCCATCATGGTAACTTAAACACAGTCTCCTTGAATCAATTAATATTACCTTCTGATAGAAAACAGTTATAAGTAGCTAATTTTCATAGAATAATTCTAATTTCAATTTTCCCTTATTCCTGAAGTTGTGCCTCTTCTTTTATGTAACATCTTTTTTTTTTCTTAAATCACAATTAGAAATAGCAATAAAATGACAATAAGTTAAAGCCAAACTGGCAGGTTTCCCTGACCATGTCATGAGTTTACCTGGGTCATGGATCCCACTGGAGTTTGTTGACAAAAAAGCAACTTCTAAAATGCTGAGGTAGCAATCTTAGGTACCAGGATATGGAATGAATTGTTCAATAAGTGACCTAGCTACCTTTTTTTATGAATGGAGGTCAAGATAAGAATCTATAGACACTCTGGCCCTCTCAATCCTTTAAATCCAAGGACTGTTGAAAGGAATAAAATTACAGAAATAAAGTATATGAGTAACATAGACCTGGATTTCTTCCAGCAACTGAGTGGTGACTGGAGGAACAAAAAGGCCAATATTTTACTTAATTTACCATCACATTTTTCTAGAACTAGAAATCTTGGGGAGTGGGTAGTAGACATTCTTTATTCAGAGGCAGCAGTAGCTCGCCCAGCCTCCAGCTCCTGTCCCTAGCCAGTTCCTTTTAGTCCCCCTGTGCCATCTCCATAGGCCTTTCTTATATGCAGGTCAGACAAAGAAGGCACAGTCTTATGAGCACAAACCTTGGTCTCCTCACCAGTTAGGAGACGTAGATTATCAGGACATCTTGAAGTCAGGAGTAGGATTCTAACATTCCCTGTGCATGGAGCTGGGCCAGTGACCACCTGAGCACTTATATTTAATGCACTAATCTGAGACCTATATTTAGAAGAGAGAAAGGGTAAACATTTTGATGCAAGGATGTTCTGGATAAATGGCTAAAAGGGAGGCAGGGAATATAAAAGCATACAGGGGAAAGCTGTGGCCTGTGTCTTTCCTCTCAGGTGTAGGAACAGGTCCTGAGGCTCCATAGGGGCAGAGGGAAGAACAGAAGCTGAAGGCATTGTAACATGAAAGACTGAAACTCAGAGTATAAGCAGTGCTGCTTTGAGGCCCAAGGGCCCACACTCTTGGCAGGGCTGAAGAGAGAGGTGTCCTCCCACTTTGGCATCAAAGCAAAGTGGCACTCTGCAGTTATGGAGCAGTGCTATGCAGCAGTGGCACCCTCCCACCCACCCATGACCTGGAAGCAGTGTGGACACTAGAAACCTGACAGCTAAGGCAGTGACAATCTTCCCTCAGGTAACTCTAGTTAGCAGACTCTCACGTGGAAACCCGAGAAGTCTATGTGAACAGAAACTTGGCCAAGAACTTGAGCAGGTAGGAGCTAGGAGTTGGCAAGATGTGGTATCATTGTTGATGTTTGTCCTCACAGCTTGGTGAAACCTGGGACAGTCAGGTAGAACACACTGGATAAAACAAGGAATTCATTCTATAGTCAATTGTTTTGAAGTTTAATTGTAAGAACACAAAGGAAAGAAAAAAATCATGAGTGAAAGGAACAAGTTTGGTCCTACTTAACAGCATGAAATTTCTGAGGTCTGACCTTCCTCTCAAACAGGCTGCCTTAGAGGAATTAAAAGTCACTACCTAGAATTTCCTTGAACACATGTGTCCACCCCTCCTGTCTTTAAGTCACATCAACACAATTATATCACAGAAAAATAAAACTATATTTTTTAAAAGCCCCAGGTAGCCCCAACTCCAGTGGAGGTCATTAAGTGGACAGCACAGTCTTCTTTCTTCCCCTCATCTAGCTCCATCCCCAGGACTCCTTTATGCTAGGAACATACCAGAGGCCAGAATCCCAGCCAGAATTTCCTGGACTCTTTAACCTTAGAACTAAATTTAGCCCACCCAGTGCTCAATGGGAACAAACTAGAGGGTAAAAGAGGAACTCTGACAACATCCTTCCCCAGGGAAATCCTTAAAAGATGAGAAGGATGAGGTGAGGTTCTAGTTATCCTCCTGGTCACAAAGCTGATACTGCTGGCTCCCCTAGAGGTCACCAGGAAACAAGCTCCAGAGAGGAGAGAACACAGTGTCCTTCTCTCCCCCTCAGGGTATCTAAACAAAAGGGTAACTTATCTGTAAACAGTATTCTTACACAAGTTCTAGAATCAGTGTTCAATTAGGAGAATAACTCCTAGGTGCTCACTGATATTTCTAGAATATGCAAAGAGAGCTAAAGGTCCTTCAACTGCTGGAGTTGACAACATGAGTCACAGAAGTAGGTGATGACCCTTGAGGAGGTATACTCAGTCAAAACCCCCAAGACAAAGACCATGGAGCAGATGCACCTCCTCAAACCCTGAGCAGACAGGGCTTTCTCCTTCCCTGAACAGAACAGAGAGCAGACTAGGAGTGGAAATGGCTAGTGCCAACCAGGGACTCTGGTCAAAGATTCTTCACCTGGCTCCAACAGTATTGGAGAAAGGGGGAAAATATTATTATTATTTTGCACAGCTTGCACCCTCATGGAGTTTTAGATTATAGTAATTTATCCATTACAGACTATCAAAAGAAGCATTGTAGCACTTTGAAAAAGATGAGGATGTCCCCTAAAGCAAAACTTAAATATATGTGCCCTATGACCCAGAAATCCTACTGCCTGTGTGTATGTCTAGGTGAAAGAGTGTTTGTGGCCACTAAATACAGATAATAAAATAATCACACAGTAGTGCTGTTCATCACAGCCAAAAGCTGGAGGCAACGAAAAAGGGCACTAACAGGTAAATGCCATGTTGTTGTAAGAGAACACTCAACAACACTGGGAAGAGAAAGAATTACTGCCACATGCAATTCCACAGGTGACTCTCACGGACATAATGTTAGACAAAAGAATCCAGAAGCAGCCGGGTGCAGTGGCGCAAGCCTGTAATCCCAGCACTTAGGGAGGCTGAGACAGGAGAATCGCGAGTTCAAAGCCAGCCTCAGCAACGGCGAGGTGCTAAGCAACTCAGTGAGACCCTGTCTCTACATAAAACACAAAACAGGGCTGGGGATGTGGCTCAGTGGTCGAGTGCCCCTGAGTTCAATCCCCGGTACCAAAGGAAAAAAAGAAAAACTAAGAATCCAGAAGCAAGAAAGTAAATATGATATGACACCATTTATGAGAGATTCAAAAACTAACCTGCAGTGATAGAATTCTAAAAAGTGGCTGCCTTCCTTGGTAGCATGAAAGAGTCAACAAGGGGACTAGGAAGGCTTTCTATCTTAGCACAGATGGTAGGCATATGGGAATACACAAAATATATTGAGTAGTTACATTTTATTTTTAATTAATTTTTTAAAATGTACTTAATTACTTGCAGTATTGGGGATCGAATGCAGGGGCACTCTACCACGGAACTACATTCACTGCCCCTTTTCTTGTGTCTTCACTGTCCCTACACCTCTCACTCTTTCTACAGGGTTTCCCTGTGTTGCCCAGGCTGGCTTCAAACTTGTGATACTCCTGCCTCAGTCTCCCAAGTCACTGGAATTACAGGCATGTGCCACCATGCCCAGCTGGTATACTTTAAATTTGTGCATTTTCTATATGTAAGTTATACATCAATAAAAAAAGGAGAAGAAAGAGGGGCTATAAATTTTTTAAAAACAAAAGAATTATGAGTTTGCCTATTAGCATATAGAACTGACTGGAAATCAAATAGGAAAAAGTCAACTACATTTTTGAGAGTTGTAGGGCTTGGGATTAAAATGAACAGATAGGAGGCTAAAGAAGTAGTATATCCTCTAAAGCCACCTTCACATGTGGCTAAGGAGAAACAACCCCTCTCTCAGGGACAGCAGTACCCTGGGAAGCCACCCCCAGAGACAGAAGCCAGGCCTACTTTAGGGTAAGCAGCTGCTCAGATGTCAGCACCTTATAATGGCAGTTGCTTCAAGCACCCCAACTCCCATCTCCAGTGGCAGTAATTAATGTGGTCATTTTTTTATGTCTGACCACTGGGTGTGGCATGTGTGCAGGAGACTTAATTTGCTACTAAGGCAATGGGTAGATCTGTCTCCACATCCAGGGAAGCTATATCCAGAATCAAAATGAAGGCTCTCATGAGATCCTACCTGACTGGACACTAACTCCATGAGATAGATAGCATAATCTCATCTTTGTTTTAAAATGAAGAAGTGGAGGCTGAGAGGTTTAGTAAATTAACCCAGCATCACTAACGAGTGCCGGAGGCAGCATTTTCTATGAGCAGTTCAGCTCCAGAGTCATCTAGTGGCATGTGAACTGGAAATTGTATCACCTGATGCTTTGAATATTACAAATGATACGTAGCCTATTGCTCCCAGCAAATTCATAACTAATAAACCCCATTTGAGAAGTGAAAGTACATTATCATGTTCTAAAAAATGTTTAGAAATTCTTTGGGGAGCTAGGAGGAGAATCGGAGAAATGATCATAAAAATGAATTTCCTCCACCCAGAGAAAGAATGACCAAAGGCTGAAACCAAAGAAGGGAAGCAGATGCTTTGGGGGAAATCAGGACCCAAAGCTGTACAGTGACTCACCCTCGTAATAGTCATGACTTTTGCCCCAGTACTTCTCTGTAAGAGGAGGTGAGCATGTCTCTGTCCTTTCTACGTGAGTCAAAGTAAGTCTTTCAAAGGGCTTCCCCTGCCGTGACAGTAGCAGAAGGTGCTGCACAGAGGAACCACAAGGGCAGGCAGAACATTTGCAACCTGCAGGGTTCTTCCTCTGAGACCCCCGACAACACTGCTTTGGACAACTGAGTCCTGAATCACCGTAAGCATTAAGAGAGGGGATGCCCCTCAAAATGCCAGATTGCCTTAATGATATTAGAGGACCTCAAGGTCTCTTCCTACTTGAGCAATGCGAGACGACAAGTTTGGATTCCCAGCAGCTTTTCGGTAAGACACCTTCTGCTTATTCCTGGTGCTGACTTTAGTGGCTCTCTAAACAGCAATAGAAAACAGCACTTTCCTTTTCATCTCTGTCCCATCTGAATGAATGAAAAAAAAAGAAAAGAAAGAAAAGAGTTTGCCAAAAACCTGTCTCCAAAGAATACCACATGGAAACAGATCCTTCATCAGGAGGGCATGGCACCTGTCTTTCCCACGGAGACAGGTGGACACTCGTGGCGTACTTTCACAGGAGCAGCAGGTTGCTGGCAAGGGCCTTCTGCAGTTCTTTTCACAAGTCACCATGTTCAGGTACTTTGCTGGCTGGCTGCCAGCTCAAGGCACTAATTAATTAAAGCGCTCTCTTTGCCAAGGATGTTGGCCATTTTGACATCTCGGTTAGACACCTGAGCTCAAGGAGGTTCTGCTTTGGAAGAGCAGCTCTGCCTTCATTCCATTGATCTCCCCAATGGGAAAAGCCAAGCGCCAAGAGTTGCAATAACCATAGTAAGTACCAGTTTTCTTTGCCAAGAAAATAGTGCACTCTCTTCTCCATCCTTCCCTTGGGGACAACTCCTACTGAGTCATTTAATTGAGCTCTCTGCTTATCTTGCAATTCCACACCAGCAGGATCATTTTTTTTTTCAACATATACATGGAGAGAGTTTCATAAGGCTGCATGGTCTGTGGGTTTAAAGAAGATTATTAAGTGTAGGCGCAACCCCAAACAGAGCAGGACAGAGCTCATGATCTCCTGGGACAATAATGCAAGTGTTAGCAACATTGGCAAATTATCCTAGTAATTTTTATGCAGTTGGCAGGTTGGAGGGAAGACCATAATCCAGTCCCTGACAGACCACAAATGGCCCTTGGCCATCAAGCAGACAGAACCTATTCAGTAACTCAGAGATGCATATAGACGTTGCCCTGGTGAGAACTTAGAATGGAGGAGAATGTTAGTGGCTCTCCCAGGGGAGAGATGTGCACAACCTCTTCTCTCCCATCAAAACAAGTAGTTTGATTCCATCTATTTATTGAGTTTTGATTTTACTTCTTAGAACAAATTTTTTAAAGATTTAAAAATAATAATTAAAAAAGGATTGACATGTAGACCAATGGTACAGAATAGAAGACACAGAGACAAACTCACATAAATATAATTATCTCATACTAGACAAAGACGCCAAAAACATACGTTGGAGAAAATATAGCCTCTTCAACAAATTGTGCTGGGAAAACTGGAAATCCATATGCAGCAAAACAAAACTAAACCCCCATCTCTCACCATGCACAAAACTCAACTCGAAGTGGATCAAAGACCTAGGAATTAGACCAGAGACCCTGTGCCTAATAGAAGAAAAAGTAGGCCCAAATTTTCATCATGTCTGATTAGCCCTGGCTTCCTTAACAAGACTCCTAAAGCACAAGAAATAAAATTAAGAATCAATAAATAGGATGGATTCAAACTAAACAACTTCTTCTCAGCAGCAAAAGAAACAATCAATGAGGTGAAGAGAGCCTACACTTTGGGAGCAAATTTTTGCCATACAAATGTCAGATAGAGCACTGATCTCCAGGATATATAAAGAACTCAAAAAACTTAACAAAAAAACCAAACAACCCAATTAATAAACAGGCTAAGGAGTTGAATAGACACTTTCCAGAAGAAAACATACAATCAATCAAAAAAATATGAAAAAATGTTCAACATCTCTAGTAATTAGAGAAATGCAAATCAAAACTACTCTATGATTTCATCTCACTCTAGTCAGAATGACAGATATCAAGAATACAAGCAATAATAAGTGTTGGCAAGGATGTGGGGGAAAAAGACACACTCATACATTGCTGGCAGGTCTGCAAATTGGTGCGGCCAATCTGGAAAGCAGTATGGAGATTCTTTAGAAAATCTGGAATGGAACCACCATTTGACCCAGCCATCCCACTCCTCAGTCTATACCCTAAAGACTTAAAAATAGCATACTACAGTAACATAGCCACTTCAATGTTTATAGCAGCACAATTCACAACTGCTAAAATGTGGAAGCAACCTGGATGCACTTCATTAGATGAATAGATAAAGAAACTGTGGTATATATACACAATGGAATATTACTCAGCATTAAAAGAGAATAAAATTATGGCATTTGCATATAAATGAGTGGAGTTGGAGAATATCATGCTAAGCAAAGTAAGCCAACCCCCAAAAAATGAAGACTGAATGTTTTCTCTGATAAGTGGATACTAATCCATAATGAGGGAGAGGGCATGGGAAGAATGGAGAAACTTCGATCAAAGGAGAGGGAGGGAAAAGAAGGGGACATGGGGGCAGGAAAGATGGAATGAGATGGACATCACTACCCAAGGTACATGAATGAAGACACAAATGGTGTGACTCTACCTTGTTTACAACCAGAGAAATGAAAAATTGTGCTCCATATTTGTATTGTGAATTAAAATGCATCCTGCTAGTTTAAAAAATTAAAATTTTAAAAATTTAAAATTTTTTTAAAAATTTAAAAATAATTGAATAATTTAATAAATATTTAATAAAAATAATTAAATTAAAAAGTAAATCATTGAGGTAAAAACAATTAGTTTATGTATTTATTATAGAGCTTACCCTTTTGTGATTTATTTATCCAAGTATAGTTTTATTCTTCCTCCCCCACTAAACCATGAGCTCATTTATAACATGGATTCATTTGTCTTTTATCCTTCAAATAATATGTATGAAATAATTAACTAATTGGGTCTAGGTGAATCCAAACCATCCTTTTAGCCAGGACCTAAAGAAGATTTGAATAAATTTGGTGTGTCTGTGATGTGCAGAGTAGGAAGATGAAAATTCTTATACCTTGCTATCTGATATATTAGGAGAAGAAAGGAAGGAAGAAATGAGAGGGGTGGGTAAGGAAAAGGAGGAGAGGGGAGGGAAGGAGCAGGAAAAGCTAACTAGAGAAATGGGGGTAAACAGGAAGAAAGAAAGAGATTTATGCAAAACTATTGAGTCACACAACCTAGAAATTATAGTTGCAAAAATACCTGGTGCTAGGAAATATCTGTTCTAAAAGCCAAAAATAAGCTCTTCCCTCAACACAATAAACTTTTTGTGGTCAAATCCACAGTAACAGTGAAACACTAAAAAACTAAATCATTGTGCTAATCCTCCAAATAAATGTGTTCAAGCAGCTATAATCTCCATAAATATAATTTAGTTTCAGGTATCAAACTAAATTTGCCTAATCTGACACTTATCTCTGCTCAAGCAGAGAAGAAACAGGTTGCATGGAAATTTGGTAATAGATTCAGAGCTATTCCTTGTCCAGAAGGAATGCAGAACTGTAGGGCCCCTGGAGGATTTAAACTTCATGAAATTTCACAGAATCTACCTCTATCCCTCTAGACTTTTATCATGAAATAGTTAAATTGGCGATGTCTTTGTGAATCCTCTACCTTTTTAACATTGTTACTATTGCTACTGACAGGATAAAGAAAAGACAATGTGAAACACAATCCATGCAGAAAATAGCACATATGCAGTTCAGAGTATATTTACACCATAAATTTCTTTGGAATCAAATAACACTTCTAAAACATCACTAAATTAATCCACTTTGACTTATTATCTGTATACATTACATCAATCCCATATTCCCCAAAGATTTGACAATTGCCCATTACCCAATTTATTATTCATATTTGAAGGTCCATGGTTTATAGGACACAATAGATGTTAAACATATGATTTTCCTTACAAAAGTCATTCTGTATATGAGATCAGAAAGATAATGTTCTGAAATGGCACACATAGAGCTCCATAAAATGCTGTAACTTTTCTTCAAGAATTGTTTTCTCATTCCCAATATCCCTTGTGATTTTTTTCATGCTTGTAAATTCTTGCTTTACAAAGCAAAATAAGAAAAACAAAGAATACATGAGAAAATATAATCGTTCAAAGCTAAAGGACCTGAGAAAAAATAGGAAAGGACTCCGACTGACAAGATGCTGTAGAAGCACTGGACAGCCACTGCGTTGGCAGCTTAGCATCTATCCATCTTCGTTCATCTTTCTTTTGGGAATCAGTACTTCCCACTCGTGGGTCAGAGGTTTGGGCAGCCCTGATAAGAATTTCAACTCAGAAGTGGGTATAGAAATGTTCAACGTCTCTAGCCATTAGAGAAATGCAAATCAAAACTACCCTCAGATTTCATCTCACCCCAGTCAGAATGGCAGCTATCCAAAATACCAGCAACAATAAGTGCTGGCGAGGATGTGGAGAAAAAGGTACACTTAAACATTGCTGGTGGGATTGCAAATTGGTGCAACCAATCTGGAAAGCAGTATGGAG
>PVHX01011099.1:43815-58279 GCA_004024805.1 Geosciurus inauris | reverse complement strand
CACCAAAAGAACAAACAACCTGATCAATAAATGGGCTTAAGAGCTGAATAGAAACCTCTCAGAAGAAGATATATAATCAATAAATATATATATATGAAGAAATGTTCAACATCTCTAGCCATTAGAGAAATGCAAATCAAAACTACGCTCAGATTTCATCTCACTCCAGTTAGAATGGCAGCTATCCAAAATACCAGCAACAATAAGTGCCGGCGAGGATGCGGTGAAAAAGGTACACTCCAACATTGCTGGTGGGACTGCAAATTGGTGCAACCAATCTGGAAAGCAGTATGGAGATTTCTTAAAAACCTTGGAATGGAACCACCATTCGATCCAGCTATCCCACTCCTTGGCCTATACCCTAAAGATTTAAAAACAGCACACTACAATAAAGCAGTCACCTCAATGTTTATAGCAGCACAGTTCACAATTGCAAAACTATGGAAGCAACCCAGATGCCCTTCAATAGATGAATGGATAAAGAAAGTGTAGTACATATACACAATGGAGTATTATTCAGCAATAAAAGAAAATAAAATTATGGCATTTGCAGGCAAATGGATGGAACTGGAGAACATTATGCTTAGTGAAGTAAGCCAATCCCAAAAAACCAAATGCCAAATGTTCTCTCTGATTAGTGGATGAGCATACATAAGGGGGGTGGGAATGAGGAACATAAGAGAAATGGAGGAACTCTGGATGCTGCAGGGGGGAGGTGGGGGGAGGGAAAGGGGAATGGGTATAGTAATGATGGTTGACTGAGATGGTCATCACTACCTTTGGTGGATGTATGAAGACACAAATGGTGTGACTATCTGGTTTGCAACCAGAGAAATGGAAAAATTGAGCTCTGTATATGTACTATGACTTGAAGCGCATTTAAATAAAATAACATAAAAATTTTTTTTTAAAAAGGATGTCTAGCAGAGTAGAGAAAAGAGAGAGGATGGGAGGGAAAAGTAAAGGAGCATGTATGATTTCGTCAGGATAAACCCAAGTACTATATATAACTATAAAGCTCTAATAAAAATAAAGCTTCACAGTGTGCATCTCTTTTGTTATCGGCATTTTCCTATAGTAAACTATGAAAAGGAAAAATTTTGTTTTATTCTAGTTGAGGTTTTTACATTTATCTGACTTGACTTTAGAGAATTCTCCTTAGCTGTTTATTGTCCGTTACCTTCACTTGATTATTCTTGATTTTGGGGTTGGCTGTCTTCCAGAAGAAATTCAGTCATGTAAAATGAAGGGTTATAGCCACACGCAGTGGCGCATGCCTGTAATCCCAGCACTTGGGAGGCTGAGACCAGAGAGTCGCGAGTTCAAAGCGAGCCTCAGCAACAGTGAGGCGCTAAGCAACTCATTGAAACCTTGTCTCTACATAAAACACAAAACAGAGCTGGGGATGTGACTCAGTGGTCAAGTACCCCTGAGTTTAATCGTCAGTACAAAAAACAAACAAAAACGAAGGGTTATGAGTGACTTGTGTGTGAAAAGCATATGTTCTCCATGACTGTCTTGGTTCCTATGTGACCTTGGCACACTTCCTTAATATGCTGAATTCATTGCTCCAAAAAAATGATCGTTTGGTTGTAAAATTTACTGAAATAGCCAATACTTATTTATGTTGACTTACTTTTCCTCAAAAAGAGCATGAGTTAAATAATTGAACCTCAAGATAATCTAAGCATTAATTTATTTAGTGAGTGTTGACATCCAGAGTTGTAAAAGGTGTTACATCTTATTCTGTTGCTTCAGCTAATTAAATATCATTTAGAAATGGTCATTTGCTTAAATACTAAGTCTGCTGTCTTCATGTTCTTACAATTAGTATATGGAATTCACAGGCCTCCTTGGTATTTCTAGTAATTCATTGTCAATGGCTTCAAATTTAATCCTCAGTTCCCTAAAATGTTTCTACCTAGAATGCGCTTAAATTTATGTTAATGCATCTCTCATCTAATAGGAATGTTTCTCTAATGTCATTGCTGTTTTGAAACAGATTTCCAAAGAGTCAGAGGACTTCATTGTGGAACAGTATAAACGTCTCCGCCAAAGAGATGGTTCTGGAGTAACCAAGTCTTCATGGAGGATTACAGTGCGACAGCTGGAGAGCATGATCCGTCTCTCTGAAGCTATGGCTCGGATGCACTGCTGTGATGAGGTATCAAAGTCACTTAAACATGATGAAAATAGAAATCAATTTCTTGGCTCGTAGGCATGTTTTTATCTTTGGTATGGTTCATCCTAGGATTGTTTGCAGATTTATTATTATGTAACTGTTGCATTCTTACAGGATACATGACCATGAGATTTTTTTTCCCTTTAAGAAGGTTGCTGTCAAGCATTTATTAAGTTGAGTAGTTATATTAATATTAATGAGGTGGGCTAGGATTGTAGCTCAGTGGTGGAGCGCTTGCCTCGCATGCGTGAGGCCCTGGGTTCGATCCTCAGCACCACATACACGGCAATAAAATAAAGACATTGTGTCCATCTACAACTAAAAAAAATTAAAAAAAAAAAAAAAAGAAAGGTTTTCCTCTAAGATGGTTTCATCATTTGCAGTCAAATCATCTAAACATTAGTATTTTTTTATTCTGCTGTAAGATGTGAGATATGAATCACTTGAAACCCCAGCCCCTCACTTGATTCTTTTTTAAGCCATTTTTCCTTGTTATACCACCATTAGTTTATTTATGTTATTCTTTTCACATTGGTTTGGAATGCCTTTATTCTGTATTAATTCTTATGGTTGATAGGATCTAGAAAGAGATCCTTTATTTTGTTCTTCTGTACCTATCAGGTCCTGTTACATTGGTACCCTGATTTTTTAATCAGTGGGACTTTATATTTTAAATGTAGGACTACAGCTGGGCGCAGTGGCACAAGCCTGTAATCCCAGCACTTAGGGAGGCTGAGACAGGAGAATCATGAGTTCAAAGCCAGCCTCAGCAAGGGCAAGGCGCTAAGCAACTCAGTGAGACCCTGTCTCTACATAAAACACAAAATAGGGCTTGGGGATGTGGCTCAGTGGTCGAGTGCCCCTGAGTTCAATCCCCAGTACCTAAAAATAAAATTAAATGTAGGGCTACACTAATTCCAATACATTGTTTTCTTTTGACTATTAGGAACTTGGAGATCAGCTTGCTTACTTTTTTTTTTTTTAATTTTTGAGTTATAGATGGACATGATATCTTTATTTATTTGGTTTTTTTAATGTGATGCTGAGGATTGAACCCAGTGCCTCACGCATGCTAGGCAAGTACTCTACCACTGAGCTACAACCCAGCCCTTGCTTACTTATATTGGTATAACATTAAACATAATATATTAACTATGAAAATTCACATCTTTATGATGAATTTTCCTATTTAAGAATGTTATAGGCAGGTGAGGTGATGCATGTCTGTAATCCCAGCAGCTCTGGAGGATCGTGCATTTGAAGCCAGCCTCAGCAATGGCTAAGCAACTCAGTGAGACCCTGTCTCTGAATAAAATACAAAAATAGGTCTGGGGATGTGGCCTAGTGGCTGACTGCTGCTGAGTTCAACCCCTGGTACCAAGAAAAAAAAGGATAGACTAGAATGTGCTACTATAAAAATCTTAGCCACTTTAAAACAAATATTTTTGATCATGCTGTGTGTCCATTCAGTCAGCAGGGGCCTCCTCTCTGTGTCACTTAGGTTCAGGGTAAAGTAAAGACTCAATCTGAAACCAAGTATCCATGAAGGCAAAGGCAAGGAACAGAACAGATAGCCACATACCCCCCTTGACCCTCAATCCAGAAGTGACACTTCTGCTCACATTTCACTGGTCAGAGAGAAGTTAATGTGGCTAAAACCTAAATTTAAACAGGTAGAGAAGTGCCTTTCTTCCAGATCCCCAGAATCAGGGAGGCGGGAAATCATTGTTAATTCTGCCTACCACAAGTATCAGGATATTTCCATTGGCCTTTTGTTTCCCTCAGTAATGTTTAAATTTCTTTATATAATTTTTGCCTTTTTAAAAAAAATATTTTGTCACCTTTTTTCTTGGTACTAAAGGTAGAATCTTGGATTTCATTTTCTAAATGTCTGTTTTCATTGTTGTGTAATAGTCTATTGACAAATATACCACAACTTATTCACTCATTGTTCTGTTAATGAACATTTCAGTAGTTTGCAATTTTGGTTCTTATGGGACATACATGTGTATGTGTTCACGTTTTTACCTAGAATTGGAATTACTGGGTCTTAGGTATATAGTTAGTAAAAACTGCCAGTTATATCAGTTTGTACATTTGCTCTGCATTTCTGCCAACGCTTAGTATTGTCAGTCATTTTAGCCATTCTGGTGAGGTTATAGTGCTATTTCATGGTGGGTGGGTGTGCACGTACATGTGTGTTTTTTTGTTTTTTGTTTTAATCTATTTGATATGTCAAGAAGATTGACTTAACTGAATTACTTCATCATTCTTGGTTTAGGTTCAACCTAAACACGTGAAGGAAGCTTTTCGCTTACTGAATAAATCAATCATTCGTGTAGAGACACCTGATGTCAATCTAGATCAAGAGGAAGAGACCCAGATGGAAGTAGATGAGGGTCCAGGTGGCATCAATGGTGAGATGTTTGTTCATGGCTCTACCGGACTTGGGGGCCAAAATCTTTTTAGATGTCAATAGGTACAAGTATACTTGTTGATGGTTATGAAGTGTATTTAGTAAAAGGGAAAACATTGAATTCTTTTAACCATTTGAGTTAAAGTACAATTAAGTAGTTGATACAAAATATATACATGCTTAGCACATACCAGTAACCCCAGTATCTCAGGAGGCTAAGGCCAGGAGGATTGCAAAATTGATGTCAGCCTTAGCAACTTAGGGAAACACTGTCTCAGAAAACCTGAGGATATAGCTCAGTGGTAGTTCAATTCCCAGTAATTCCCCCAAAAAGTGTAAGTGTGTGTATGTACACACATGCTTGAAAGAAATTCAGATGATGGCATTAGACTTAAATCCTTTGGCCTCCACCCTTATTTGTAGTATTGTTACTTTGCACTTGAATTAAAAACATTTTTCAAGCATATTGTGACAGGTAACTTATAAGAAGAATTATGTACATGATACCGTAACTGGACTTTTTTTCTTTTCTTTTCTTTTTTTATACTGGGAATTGAATTCAGGGACACTCAATCACTGAGCCACATCTCCATCCCTATTTTGTATTTTACGTAGAGACAGGGTCTCACTGAGTTGCTCAGCGCCTCACTATTGCTGAGGCTGGCTTTGAACTCACGATTCTCCTGTCTCTCCTGTCTCAGCCTCTCTAAGTGCTGGGATTACAGGCGTGCGCCACCGCGCCGGCATAAATGGACATTTATGTCATGAAATCTTTGTCTTCCATCCTTCATATTCTTTCATATCTTCACTAGTAAAGTTTATCAGTTTGCTTTTAATTGTGTTGTAAAATTATTATATGCTGCCAGGCATGGTGGTGCACACCTGTAATCCCAGCAGTTCAGGAGGCTGAAGCAGGAGGATCATGAGTTCAAAGCCAGCCTCAGCAACCAGTGAGGCACTAAGCAACTCAGTGAGACCTTGTCTCTAAATAAAATACAAAATAGGGCTGGGGATATGGCTCAGAGGTCGAGTACCCCTGAGTTCAATTTCCTGGTACCCAAAAATATACATATATTCTGTGCTATGTTTAACTGTACTTATTCTGAAATTAGTATTAAATATAAGCAGTACATTTATAAATACTTGATAAGGGAATGTTGAAGTCATAAGAACAAGATGCAGGTAGTTAATTTTTCATATAGGTCATGCTGACAGCCCTGCCCCTGTGAATGGAATCAATGGCTACAGTGAAGACATAAATCAAGACACCGTTTCCAAGGCCTCCTTAAGGCTGGGCTTCTCTGAGTACTGCCGAATCTCCAACCTTATTGTGCTTCATCTGAGAAAGATGGAAGAAGGTAAGGCTATGCCTAATACGGTCCATGCTCACTTATAGAAGCTGTATTTGCATAAGCCACTTTGGATTGTTAAATATTGTCTTGTTCTGTCAAAAGAAATGATAAATCATTACATAGACTCACTCCCCCCCACATACACACTTTCTGCATTTTATTTTACCACACACACACACACACACTTTTATCAAAGTAAAGTTGTGGAACATCAACATAACGTGCCAGCCTGAACATCTTCCCACAAGTTTATTGTCAGAAGTTAATGGATCATTCTTATTTAATGTTCTTGGCCTATTTTAGTAATTTTGAAGCAGAATTTTTGGATCTGATAGCATACAAAGACACACATAGGATGGGGGTGTAGCTCAGTGGTAGAGCACTTATGTTTGCTTATTTTTTGTTTGTGGTGCTAGGGATCAAACCCTGACCCTCACACATGCTAAGCAAGCACTCTTCCACTGAGTTATATATACCTTCAAACCCACAAATTTTTTTTTTTTTTAATATTTATTTTTTAGTTGTAGGTGGACACAATAGCTTTATTTTATTTTTCTGTGGTGCTGAGGATCAAACCCAGTGCCTCCCGCGTGCTAGGCGAGCACGCTACCACTGCGCCATAACCCCAGCCCCAAACCCACAAATATTTTAAAGGTGCAAAATTACTACTGTTGGGCTGGGGAATATAGCTCAGTGATAGGGCACTTGCACATGGCTCTGGTTCCATCTCCAGCACTACCAAAAAATTACTACTACTTACAATGACTATTTAAAACACGTGGACACCCACTGTATTTATATTTAATAAACAAGTTGAGCCCAAGGGAAAAAAGCCTTTGCAGACTAGAAAATGGAGTAATATTCTTCCATCAGTAAAGTGTGTTCTTTGGACATGAGTGCACGTACTACTCTTCACTGCTTTACCATGCTATTCATAGTTATCACCCTGTTGTTAGCCACAAGAGAGAAGGAAAAATGACAAATTGGGGAGTAGAATTGAAATTTCTA
Organism: Geosciurus inauris; assembly: GCA_004024805.1. Lineage (NCBI taxonomy): Eukaryota > Metazoa > Chordata > Mammalia > Rodentia > Sciuridae > Geosciurus > Geosciurus inauris. The sequence goes on along the minus strand of PVHX01011099.1, from coordinate 51,321 downwards.
TTTGATAATTAAGCATTAGGTGGTTCTTACTTTAAAGTTCTAAGGATGATTCATTGCTAGCTCTCAGGCATACTTTGTCATCGGTTTTCAGTCAGTTATACAGGAAGAGAACACCAGAGCTTGTCTTACTTACTGAATATTTGAACTCTGCAGTTTCTGCCCTTACTTCCCTGGAAATTGTGGACCAGAGGAAGAAGAGAATGCAACAAAGTGGTCACTGCAACACACATCAGCTGTTTAATCCATCTCTCAGAAATTAAAAAATTGGGGAGCACACATGTTTTGTTCTGTTGTGCCTTTTGGGGGGGTATTGTTTTTTTTTCTCAGGGCCTGGGTACTTGAGCATGTGAGACAAGCACTTTGCCACTGAGTTACACCCCCAAACTCCATGTTCTTTTTTTTTAGTTCTAGATGGCCACAACGTCTTTATTTTTATGTGGTGCTGAGGATTGAGCCCAGTGCCTCACGCATGCAAGGCAAGCGCTCTACCACTGAGCCACAATCCCAGGCCCCCCACCCCCATGTTCTTAAATTCATATTATACTTCATTATTCTCTTTCTCCCACATGTAACTAAGGTTTTTGTTTTTGTTTTGTTTTTGTTCTTTTTTTTTTTTTGTAGTTGTAGATGGACATAATGCCTTATTCTGTTGGCTTATTTTTATGTGGTGCTGAGGATCGAACCCGGTGCCTCACGCATGCTAGGCAAACACTGCCACTGAGCTACAACCCCAGTCCTGTAACTAAGTTTTAAACATAGCAAACTATTGATGGAATAAAGACATGATTATCACCCAAACATTGCATTCAACAGGTGAATTTTATTTGGTTGTCTTTGTTTACCGAGTCAAGTAACTTCTTATTTCTCAGTCCCCAAGTAATTAGTTGTTTCCTAGCATAGGGAGTACAGTTTTAAACCATGGAAGTCACTAGCTCAAGAACTTTGGACAAAAACACTGAACTTTTAGTGCAGCTATAATAAATCTTTTCAAAGACATTATCAACTACTACTTGAAGAAAATTGTGTCTGCATTAGACTCTGAAGAAGAACTAATAAAATAAAAAATTTACTTTTTTTTTGTGGTTGTTGTTTTTGGTAGTGCTTGGGGATTGAACCTAGGGCCCGATATGTGCTGAACCCAAGTGTGTTCTTAGTTTCAGTTCCCTAGAATGTTCCTAATTTGATTTTGTTTTACTTGAAACTGCTAGAACTAAAAAGTAGAGTTTTCTTTGATTACCCTTTATATCTGTGGAGATTGTGTTATCTAGGTTCCAGCTTTTCTTGTAAGTTGACTTCTACCTTGAACTTTATAAAATAGCAATTAAGTTGGCACGGATAGGTCTTGATAGAATTAATTGGTAATTTTTTATTTTTGAAGGACCACCCATGAATTTTACTTCTTAGTTGACTGTGTTCCATAAAGTTCCCTTTTCCAAAGAAGTGTTACATTTAAGAAGTTTTGTTTGCTGTCACTTGCTTTCCTAACTTATGCTTTCAGTTTCTCTTGGCAAACATTCTTACAAGTGATGAAGTATAACCTGAAGAAAAGACTTTGAAATCTTTTTTTTTTTTTTAAATTTTTTTTTTTTTTTAGCTGTAGATGGACATAATGTTTTTATTTTATTGCTCTGTATGTGGTGCTGAGGATCGAACCCAGGGCCTCATGCATGCGAGGCAAGCGCTCTACCGCTGAGCTACAATCCCAGCCCATACTTTGAAATCTTAATAGCTTTAGGAAATTTGTTTCTTATCTCTATTTTACTAGGTTTTTCTCCTTTTCTGGATAAAGTGTACTTTAATACAAATAATATCTTAAGGTTATTTCCAGCTTAATGCTGGAACATTGCAAACCTTATTTCAGCAGATGCACTTTGTGACAGGTTGATGGTTATCTAATCTGTACATTATCTTGTGTATGCAAATCCCACAGATTGGCAATAGTTTACTAAATCCTTTTAAAATGTATTTTTTTGTTACAGAGGAGGATGAGTCAGCATTAAAGAGGAGCGAGCTTGTTAACTGGTACTTGAAGGAAATCGAATCAGAAATCGAATCTGAAGAGGAGCTTATAAATAAAAAGAGGATCATAGAGAAAGTCATTCACCGACTCACACACTATGTATGTACATAATGGCATTTGCTCTAGTCTTTAATGAGGGAGTTCATATCTCATATCTGTATAGGCTCATTAACAAAATGTGTTTTTAATGTGTTTACCTTGAATCATTGGAGTGCAGTCAGAATTATGAGTTAGGAAAAATTAACAAGCAAATGACTTATTTCCTTTGCTAAAACAAGCAGAATTTAGGTGACATCCAAATAGTGGCTTTGCTATCTTTTTTTTTTTTTTTCTTTTTTAAAATATTTTTTAGTTGTCAATGGATCTTCTTTATTTTATTTATTTATATGTGATGCTTAAGACTGAACCCAGGGCCTCACACGTGCCAGGCAAGTGCTCTACCACTGAGCCACAACCCCAGCCCTGGCTTTTTAGTATCTTTTTTTTTTTTGGTACCAGGGATTGAACTCAGGGGCACTCGACCACTGAGTCACACCCCCAGCCCTATTTTGTGTTTTATGTAGAGACAGGGTCTCACTGAGTTGCTTAGTGCCTCATGTTGCTGAGGCTGGCTTTGAACTTGCAATTCTCCTGTCTCAGCCTCCCTAAGTGCTGGGATTACAGGCTTGCGCCACCGCGCCTGGCTGCTTTTTAGTATCTTAACTGTTTGGGTGTTTTTAGTTTTTAACCTTTTATTTTCCAGCATTATCACCTGTTTTCAGTGTTTCATCTTATATCTTTAGTTCCCATCTTATCCAGTCCAATAATTATTTTTTTCTTCTTATTTTAGCTTTCTTCTCTCTTTATCTTACTTGTTTGTCAAAACCCCAGCCTTAAATTTAATTTAATTTTTTTCTCTTTTGTACCTATGTCCAAGTTTCTTAAAATATCTGGAGAAAGCATACAAGTGTGTGCCCAGTTTTATTTAAACTTACAACCATAATCTCAAGTGGACAGTTCTTTTTTTGTTTTATCAACTTCACGGTAACTGTAAAGCACCATTATTTTCCCCCTCTTAACCAACTTTTACATTGCTTCTCTCCCCACCTTGAATCACTTGCTGGTCATTCTCAGTACTCAGTCTGTCTGTAGCATTTGTTACAGTTGATTACTCCCTCTAGAAAACTTCCTTCCCATTCTGCTGGGTCTTCTTTGTCACTTAGTTTCTTTTCCCAAATCTAAGTTCTTTTTTTCCCCTTTTCTGTGTTTACCCATTTATTCAGTTGCTGTAGGCCAGACACCTTGGAACGATCCTTGATCCCTCTGTTGTTTCCCTTACCTTCTCCAGCCTACCCAAGTCACCAGGCCTGAACTCCTACTGTCAACTTGTGTATTGGCGTCTACACCGCAGCCAGTCAGGTCTTTTTAGAACATAAGCTGTTTTTCTTCCCTACTTCCCAATGCTTCATTCACATTTAGAATAAAATTCAGTCTCCTTGCCATGCCATGCAGAACCCGACACAATTTAGCCCCTCTCATTTGTTTCATAGCTCTCTTTTTGCCCATGCCTCCCCAGTGACACTGGCCTTGTCACTGTTCCTTAGACACACCATACATGAAGGGCTTTGTACTTGCCTTCGTTTGTTTTCCCAGGTTCTCTCCTCTTTTCTGGCATCCCTTCAAATGTCACCTCCTCAGGGCTGGGAGTGTGGCTCAGTGGTAGAGTGCTTGCAGCATGTGTGAGGCACTGGGTTCAATTCTCAGCACTGCATGTCAATAAATAAATAAAGGTCCATCAACAACTAATAAAAGTAAAAAATAAACAAATGTTACCTCCTCAAAGAAGCCTTTTTTGTCCAGCATGTCAAAATAGCAGCCTTTTTCTCTGTCATCCTGCTTTGTTGCTTCACAGTGCCTCTTATGGTCTGTTCTTAGTTGTTTAGTTTAGCACCTTCAGAATGTAAGCTCCATTCTGGGAGGCCAGGACTTTGTTTTGTTTACTGCTATATTTCCAGAATGTACAGTGGTGCCAAGAACATAGAGGAGTCAAATACTTGTTTAATGATAGGATTTTCCAGTCCACATGGCAGAGTCTCAACCACCACGCCCATTCACTAAGTGGTGCTCACTATGTAAATATTACACCTCACATGTTAGGGTTGTATCACCTGAAAACATTACCTGTGGGGTTAGATGGATATGTGATTATAGGTATGTGTAGAGGGGTGAGAACTACTACACAGGTCAGGATCTAGTAAATAATATGAAAATTAGGTTGAATTGAGGTAGTGTTCACACAGTCGTCTTTCTAGTGGTGGGAAATGTCTTTGCATAGGCCAGCCCTTCCCTTCTTAGTGCCCTATGGGCTCAGTACAACGTAAAATATCCAGACAAGAAATTCGTGTGAGGATTGTAGAACACATCATGGAGCCAACTGATCTAAATCAAGATTCTTTTTAGATTTTTGTTTTTGTTTTTTATTTTTTTCTTAAGTTGTTAATGGACCTTTTTTTTTTGTATGTGGTACTGAGAATCAAACCCAGTACCTCGCACATGCCAGGCAAGCACTCTGCCACTGAGCCACCCCGCCAGCCCCTCTTTTTAGTTTTGCTTACCACTGAACTAACTTGCCACAGAAGACAAAAGAGCACTTAGGGAGGCTGAGACAGGAGAATTGCAAGTTCAAAGCCAACCTCAGCAATGGTGAGGCGCTAAGCAACTCAGTGAGACCCTGTCTCTACATAAAACACAAAATAGGGCTGGGGATGTGGCTCAGTGGTCGAGTACCTGAGTTCAATCCCCGGTACAAAAAAAAAAGACAAGAGAGCTTGTACTGTGCTGATCAATGTGCTTGCTGTGGAAGTGGGCTAGCACAGAGTGCTTCAAAGTGTCCAATCCCCCTTAGTGGCATCAGTGCTCTAACTATGGGGCTTTGCCAAACTTCTTAGGATCACATTGTTATTGCCTAAGTTCTTTTCCATGGGGTTGGCTAGAAGCTCTTCTCATTTATGGATATTTTCAACTAATCAACAAGTATGCCATAGACTTGAATTTAAGGCTGAGCTCAGTGACACATACCTATAATCCTAGTGACTCAGAAGCATAAGACATTCTGAAATATTAAGCATAAGCCATGTTCTACGTGCTGATGTGATAATAGGCTGAAATGTGAAAATATATGAAAGGTGAAATGGATCCATTGGGCCAGTCTTAGAATAACAAAAAACAACTTTATTCTGATAAGATAAAGAAGACTAAAGGTCTCCATGATATTCTAAGTCAGAGGTTCTCAAAGTTCCATTATGTTTATCAAAATAAGCATTGTGATTGGCAGTGATTGTTAATGGTAATTTAATTGACTGAGGATCTTTCTCCTTAGAGAATCTGGATGGACAAGAAACGGCAGTTATATAATCCTATCATCCAAGTTATCATTCAGGTCTCAAACTCTGGTTTTATTCAGTTTTTGTTTCCACATCTCAGATCTGCATATTTTCTGTGCACCCATTCCTAAACTTGATACCTGGCAGGATTAGAGAAATGTTTAGCCAGGTGCAGTGGCACACGCCTGTAATCCCAGCAGTTCGAGAGAGATTTAAGGAGGAGGATCACAAACTTAAGGCCAGCCTCAGCAGCTTATCGAGACCTTGTCTCGAAATTTTGAACAGGGTGGGGATGTAGTTCAGTGGTAAGCTTCCCTGGGTTCAATCTATAGCACATACATAAAGAAATAATAAACGAGGCTGGGTATATGGGTCAGTTGTAAAGCACCCCTGGGTTCAGTCCCTAATACCAAAAAAGGGGGGGTTGTAGCTTACTGGTAGAGCACTTGCTAGCAACCCAAAGCACTGGGTGACTGGGTTCAATCCCCTACACTGCAAAAAAAAAAAAAAAAAGGCATTTTCTACCTTGGCTTTTATTAGCTCGGAGCAAGGAACTTTTCAGATAAGTTTATCTTTAGATTCTGCTTCTAATCAAATTATGAGTGGGTGGTATATGGAAAAAGTCCGGGGGGTAGTAATAAAAAATAAACATTATTAAATAAAATAGATTTAAATATTAGAGAATTTTGCATGATTTTAAAATTCAAGCATTTTCCCTCCACATATTTAAGCATTACTTTTTTCAAAATTATATTTACAATCATTGGATGTAACGTGCTAGGAAACATTAAAATCATACAACCTGTTGAGCTTACTTATGTTTCTTAATTTTTTAAAAGTTTTATGGTATGAAAAGGTCAGCAACCTAATGGAAAGGGTGTTTGGCAGAACACTGATAGTGATTTTAAGGAATGGTCCTTATCCTGGAAGGTTTGGGTGGTGAAATCAAACAGATGTCAGTGATAAACCTTCAGAAGGATTAGTATATCTGGACTTTTTTTGCCAGGCACAGTGGTGTACACTTGTAATCCCAGTGACTCTCTGGAAGTGAAGGTAGGAGGATTGCAAGTTTGATGCCAGCGTCAGCAACTTGGGCCCTAAGCAACTTAGGCCCTGTATCAAAGAGCTGGGGATGTAGCTCAGTGGTAAGGGACCCCTGGGTTCAATCCCCAGTACTAAAAATAAAAAAGTGTGTCTGAACATTTTTATAATACTGCTGGAGACCTGAGGGAAAATGTTTGTTTTATAGGACCATGTTCTAATTGAGCTCACCCAAGCTGGATTGAAAGGTTCCACAGAAGGAAGTGAGAGCTATGAAGAAGACCCCTACTTGGTAGTTAACCCTAACTACTTGCTTGAAGATTGAGATGCTGAAAGTAACTGACAAGAGCTAAGTAACTGCCACACCACCTCCTGGCCTGGAGCCTGGAGCCTAGAGCCTGGATGGAGCTCTGCCAAAGTGAGAATTGTTTCCGGGAGTGATGCTTCAGGATTTGTTTTGAGGAACAGGAACTGAGTCAATGGTCCTGTGTGTCACATTTGTTGCATACTTTTATATCAACATGGGCTTCAGCTCATTTCTTGTCCTAATGAATTTGGACCCCAATAATGTGTGGTTTCTGGAACTAAGACCTATGTTTTCATTTATAGGAAAAGACTTGTCACTTTCATGGTATATAGTACTCTATCAATCAAGGAAATAATTTTTCCAGTTGTCAGCTACTGCTTTTATTCGTCAAAATAAAATAACTTGTTCTGAAGTTGTCTATTGGATTCATTTCTACTCTGCTTTGATTACTGTGTTTATATAGTTTCAAGTGTTAGTCCTTTTTTGCTTAATCTGAGGTTAAGGGGTGGAAGTTGTAGGTGGCATTATAGATTTGGAATTAGGTTCCTTAAAGAGAAGTCATTAGAAAGAATAAAAGCTAAGCCGGGCGCGGTGGCTCACGCTTGTAATCCCAGCACTTAGGGAGGCTGAGACAGGAGAATCGCGAGTTCAAAGCCAGCCTCAGCAATGGCGAGGTGCTAAGCAACTCAGTGAGACCCTGTCTCTACATAAAACACAAAATAGGGCTGGAGACATGGCTCAGTGGTCGAGTGCCCCTGAGTTCAATCCCCAGTACC
>PVHX01011099.1:0-43715 GCA_004024805.1 Geosciurus inauris | reverse complement strand
TAAAAATAAAAAAAAATAAAAAAAAAATGAATAAAAGCTTAGAGGCCTTGGAGATGACTTTCCAAGGGTAATTCCTGTGTCCTTTTTTTTTTTTTTTTTTTAGGTAGTTTATAAAAATAGTTTTTCATGCCTTTTTTTCATTACTCTTTAATAATTTATTTTACTTCTGTGTCCTAAAAGTAATTTCTTGATTGTTTTTAAATTGCTCTTATAAGAGAAATAATGTCATTTTCTCTATTACAAGCTGTCTTCAAATCTTAGGACTTTTTTCCAGGAAAAAATATTGCAGTTCATGAGATTTAGCTATGATCAATATGATGTCTTTGTTTTGTTTTTGTTTTTGTTTTCTTTTAAATTTTTACCTATTTTTTAAAAACTTTTTTATAATACTAGAATTGAATCCAGAGTCTTGTACCTGCTGGGCAAGCACTGTTCAGCACTGAGCCACCATGATGTCTTAACTTTTTTTTTCCTTTTTCCTTTTGGAAGTGCTAGGATAAAACCCAGAGCCTTATGCAGGCAAGGCAGATGCTCCTCCACTGAGCTACATCCTTAGCCCTTTTTATTTTGAGTCTCACTAAGCTGCCTCGGGCTGGCCTGAAATTTGTGTTCCTCCTGCCTTCGTCCTCTCGAGTAGCATGATGCTGCTTTTAACAACAGATGGCCTTCTGAGGTCTGTGCAACCAGTGGGAATGTTTCTGTGTAGTAAGTTCTCAGTAATTTCAGTCAAGTACATAGGCACATGCCCATAGTCCCAGCTTCTCAGGAGGCCGAGGTAGGATTGCTTGAGCCCAGGAGTTTAAGAGCAACCTGTGCAATGTAATGACCCAGTTTCAGAAGAAAAGAAACCTGATTTGAGAATGATGGAGTGAAGGGATCTGAAAATGCATTAGAGAAATTACACAGTAAATGCAGTATATAAGTTCCTGTTGGGATGTTCCTAATTAACAAGGGTGAAAGACCTTGACAATGAGAGGAGGTTCAGAGTGAAAACTCAGGAGCAGCAAGAAAGCCCTCTCCCATTTCTATTAGGAAGTTTCTTTACTGACTTTATAAGGAAAATGGAGTAGGGAGGTCCTGAAAGGGAGCAACTTGACTGGAACTTGACCATTAATTTGACCAAATACGTACCCAAAAGAAAACTTTAACCCAGGAAAAATGCCTGCCTTTTTGGTGGATTTATCTTCCCTCCAGTCCTGCCATTAGAGATTAGGGAACTCCAAATCAAGATCATCACTACAAAAAATAAAGTCCATGTTCATAGCTGAATATGTGTGCTTACAATTTGCACATATCCTCTTTCTTAATGCAGCACTTGGTAGGGAGCTAAAGTGGTTAATGGGTTATAAAGCATGTATAAGATCTTGATGAAAATTAGAAAAATATTTAAGGTAAGTATGGTCAGTGTTCCAGAAGGAAGTTTTGAATTTTGTAATGTGCCAACTGATGTAGAAATTTGATGGATTTTCAACCAAATGCCAACAGATACTCATCAATAAGGAAATCATAAGTTGTGACATTGGGATATCCACAAAAGTGACATAGACCTAGATATTCTGAAATGGGAATATCTCTAGGACACATGCAAGAGGAAATAAACATTGCCAAGATTCTGGGGAAAAGCATAGGAGAGGCCTTGTTCTGCCAGAAAGAAAAAAAATACTACACAGGTGTAGAAATTAAAATAATGTGTTAGTGGTGTAGGAATAGGTAAATAGGTGGAAATCCAGAAACTTAAGCGCATATAGATTTTTCTGGTAAGGTAGCATTTCAAATAGTGCAAAGAGATGATTTGAGAGGCTAAGGCAGAGGATCACAAGTTCAAGGCCGATCTCTGCAATTTGTTCAGACTGTCTCAAAAACTAAACAGGACTGAATACAGTTTAGTAGTAGAGCACCCGTGAGTTCAATCTGTTGTACTAAGGGGAAAATGGGGAAGAATGGCCATTCAATAGCATGTTGGAAACGCCTACCATACAATATATGCAGTTAAAATTTAGGATGGGTTAAAGATCTGAAGATTTAAAAACAAGGATAATCAAATATTTAGATAGGTTTGACCTGAGATAATTTTTTAGAAACGTACTAGTTAATTTATGTTGAAGACAGTAGGAACCAAATTAGAAGAAAAAATTTTCTATCCTGTTTTTGATGAGATATTTAAACTTAAAATTTTATATCAGTAAGAAAATGGAAGTATGTGAACATAAATCTCAGAAAAACAAATGGACAGTTAACAAGAACACATCTAAATCAGAAAAATGAAAAAGGAAATATTTCATTCTTCCAAGTGTCAAAATGTGAAATTTTTACAACATATTAGCAAGGCAGAGATTTAGGAACACTACTATGTGTTCCTAAATTTGAAGATTTAAATTTGAAGAAACCTCATTTCAGTCAACTTGGGTTTGCCTGATAATAGAATCCATCTACAAAGATGGTCACAAATGGACAAGATATATATAAGGATATTCATTTGCAGCATTGTTTGCAATACAGTAAAACTTAAGGTGGGTGTGGTGGGACATGCCTGTAACCTCAGACACTCAGATAAGGCAAGAGAATCACGTTTGAGGCCAGCCTGGTCAATTTAGCAAGACTTCATCTCAAAAAATAAAAAGGATTGGGATGTAAAAGTAAAGTGCTCCTGGGTTCAATTTCCCAGTACTGGCAGGGAAATGGGAGAAATAACCTTAAAAGCAATGAAAGTGTTCAATACCCAAGAGGTTTAATTATACTCCATCCTTACTCCGGAATGCAGTGCATCTGTTAAAGTGATGAGTCTAGGGGTTGAGGTTGTGGCTCAGCCTAGCATGTGTGAAGCACTGGGTTTGATTCTCAGCACTGCATATAAATTAAGGTTCATTGATAACTATAAATTTTAAAAAGATGAGTATGTTCTGAGATCACTCCTAGAGTTATTAAGTGCAAAAAAAGGGCTTAGTAACAATGCATATGGCATGATTCCAAATGCATTTATGTCATATACTTTAAATGCTATGTGCATGTTGGCATTTTTACATAATTATAACCGAGTTTCATTGTTCCAAACATGTTACACGTATGTCCCATTACTCCCCACAACATATTATTCATTATCTTCATTCTGTAGGCACAGAGAAGTTACTTTCATCTGCAATTTAAACTCCTGAATTACCATTTGGCTATGTGGCAAAAGAAAATGGGAAGAAATTATAATGGGCCAATTTTTTTTTTTTTTTTTGGTACTGGGGATTGAACTCAGGGGCACTTGACCACTGAGCCACATCCCCAGCCCTATTTTGTGTTTTATGTAGAGACAGGGTCTCACTGAGTTGCTTAGTGCCTCGCCATTGCTGAGGCTGGCTTTGAACTTGTGATTCTCCTGTCTCAGCCTCCCAAAGTGCTGGGATTACAAGCGTGAGCCATCACACCCAGCTATAATGGGCCAATTTTTAAAAAATATTTTTTAAAAAGCAAGCTAGAAGGGGCTGGGATTATGGCGCAGTGGTAGCGTGCTCACTTAGCATGCGTGAGGCACTGGGTTCGATCCTCAGCACCACATTAAAAAAAAATAAAAGATATTCTGTCCACCCACAACTAAAAAAATAAATAAAATTTTTAAAAAATTTTTAAAAAAAGCTAGAAGAATGCACATTTTTGAAGGTGTTTATAGGAAGAGGAGGGAAGTGATAAAAGGAACTTGCAAGGTTTTCATAGATGTTTCTATATTTAAATATTTTACAAATTGTATTCATTGTTCACTTTTTGTGCATATGAGTGTGTAGTTGTAGGGATTGAACGCAGGGATCTCTACTACTAGGCTAGTTCCCCAAACCTTTAACATTGTTAAACTTTTGAGACTGGGTCTCACTAAATTCAAGACTAGCCTAGATCTTGTGATTCTCCTGCCTCAGTCTCCAGAGTTGCTCTTAGAATAACAAGTGTGTGCCACCATGTCCAGCTGTTCGCTTATTTTGAAAGTGGCGGGGGAGTTGGTGAGGGACTTATTTTTGTTCATAATATGTCAAGAAAAGAAATTTTAAAGTGCCAGTCACAGTGGTGCACGCCTGTAATCCCAGCACCTTGGGAGCCTGCGACAGGAGGATCGCAAGTTCAAAGACAGCCTCAGCAAAAAGTGAGGTGCTAAGCAACTTACAGAGACCCTATCTCTAAATAAAATACAAAATAGGGCTGGGGATGTGACTCAGTGCTCCAGTGCCCCTGAGTTCAATTCTTGGTACCACCCACCCCCAATTTTTTTTTTGAGTAATAGACAAAAAGTGAAGAATTTTCCCAGATATTTTCTAGGTTCTTCTGCTTAAATTTAGTAGAAAGTTTGAGGGTTTCATGTTCTTATGGTCTTTAAATTTTTAAATATGTTAGTGAACCATGTACTTCTTTCACTATCATAGATAACCAGGTTAAATATTGTTAATAATCACATACTATTTTACAACCTCAGCTGTTGTTATAAAGTCAGGATCCCTTCCACATACCTAACAGTTCCCTGAAAATGGAGCTGTCTCGGAATGTAGTCTTCATCGTTCTACTAAGTTTTTCATGCCAAGGATTAGTCTGGGAATCTGATAGAAATTTTATTTCAGTTGCTGGTCCTCTAACTAATGATTTGCTGCACAACCCAAGCTATCCACTGGGAAACCAGAGTGCTAATTTTGTAGCTGGGGACAAGGACGTTTATGTTTGTCACCAGCCACTGCCCTCTTTCCTGCCAGAATACTTCAGCAGTCTTCATGCCAGTAAGATCACACACTATAAAGTATTTCTGTCATGGGCACAACTTCTCCCATCAGGAAGTTCCAAGAATCCAGATGAGAAAACAGTGCAGTGCTACCGGCAGCTCCTCGAGGCCGTCAAGACTGCGGAGCTCCAGCCTATGGTGGTCCTGCACCACCAGACCCTACCCACCAGCACTGTCCAGAAAAACCAAGGCTTTGTCGATCTCTTTGCTGACTATGCCACATTCGCCTTCCACTCCTTTGGGGACCTAGTTGGGATCTGGTTCACCTTTAGTGACTTGGAGAAAGTAATAACGGATCTTCCCCACCACGAATCAAGAGCTTCACGTCTCCAGACTGTCATTGATGCCCACAAAAAGGCCTATGAGATTTACCATGCTCAGGGTAAGTACACATTGACCGTGAAGCTAATCCACTGGGAAGCTTCTCACCCACCTTCTCCTTCCAGCTCCTTCTTAGAGCTGGACTTGGTATTTCTTCTGCTTACTTTCAGTAGATTCCTCATATCTATACATTAGTGAGAGATCAATATTGTATTGATTTCCCAATGGAGATAGGAAGGAGTAGTTGATATTGCATAATGACTGATACTTCCTTTGAAAAATGTATTTTAAATTCCTTGCCCAGTCTTGAAACTGTGCAGCCACTGATTGTCTCTTTGTCCCCCTTCTTTTCCCAAGGAGACCTGCCTACCTAACTATCTAAGGCTTCAAAATTGCCTGTGCAGCTGGCAATCTATGGCACACCCATAGTCCCAGCACTTTGGGAGGCTGAGACAGAAGAATCACGAGTTCAAAGCCAGCCTCAGCAACGGCGAGGTGCTAAGCAACTCAGTGAGACCCTGTCTCTACATAAAACACAAAATAGGGCTGGGGATGTGGCTCAGTGGTTGAGTGCCCCTGAGTTCAACCCTGGTATTTAAAAAAAAAAAAAGATTGCCTCTTCCCTCAGCCTCCACCCCTTTTCTTATGAAGACCACTGAGACCACTATATCGATTCTAGCTAGAGCTTACGTTCCATCAGGGGAAACAGACAAACACAAGATAAAATGATGATATACTGACAGGGAATGAAAAACCATAGGTGTTTTTTGTTTTGCTTTGTTTGTGTATGTGGTGCTACGGTTTGAAACCGGGGCTTTACTTATGCTAAACAAGTGCTCTACCATTGAACTATACCTCCAGCCCTGAGAATACTGTAAGTTTAACTGTTCATATTCCTGTTTTAAAGGTAATGGCAGAACAGGACATTTGTGTTTTTAGTAAATTCCCAAAGTGGGCTGGGATTGTAGCTCAGTGGTAGAGCACTTGCCTCGCATGCATGGGGCACTGAGTTTGATCCTCAGCACCACATAAACATAAATAAATAAAGATATTGTGTCCATCTACAACTAAAAAAAATATTTAAAAGTAAGCAAATAAATAAATAAATAAATTCCCCAAGTGAATGATAGATGTACCAGTTTTGGACTATATATGCTTTCTCCTTTTTATTATATACTATATGTATGTGTGTATACTATATAATATATATGCATAAGCTTTTTTGTGGTGGTGGCAGTACTGGGGGTTGAATCTGGGATGTTTTGCCCCTGAGCCAATCCCAGCCTTTTTGATTTTTTATTTTGAAACAGTCTCCCTAAATTGCTGAAGCTGGCCTCGGCCTCTTGCATCCTAGCCTTACGGCATGTGCCACCATGCCCAGCAAAGATTTGCATTCTTCAAGGCTTTAAAGCATGGTACTAAGTTATATCAACAGTTATAAAATTGCTCTTTTGATCTCATTCTCCCAGTTTCAAGTGATGTAATTATTTTTTATCATTACTAATTTGACAGCTGAAAATTTGTCTCTTGTGTGTTGACCCACAGATATTTGATTATAGAGTGTTTAACATTTTTTTCTGTGTTCACTTAAAAAGCACAGTATCATAGCAACATTATTCACAATATGATACCACCATTTTTAAAAAGGAACTCAATAGCAAAAAAATATAGGTCTAAACAGATATATTTTTTCCAAAAATGATATAGTACACCAAGTACATGAAAAAACTTCCTAATATCACTCATTACCAGAGAAGTGCAAATTAAAAACACAATAGCCAGGCTCAATGACACATACCTATAATCCCCACAGTTTGGTAGGCTGAGGCAGGAAGATCACAGGTTCAAAGCCAGCCTCATCAATTTGGCAAGGTGCTAAGCAATTTGGTAAGATCCTGGGGTTAGGGTTGTGGCTCAGTGGTACAGCGCTTGCCTAGCACATGTGAGACATAGGGTTCAATCCTCAGCACCACATAAAAATAAATAAATAGAATAAAAGTATTGTGTCTGTCTATATATTTATTTATAAAACAGGGCTAGGGATATGGCTCAGTGGTTAAGTGCCCCTGTGTTCATTCCCTAATACAAAAAAATAAAAATAAAAACACAATGAGCTATCACCTCGCTCCTTTATATTTTATCATCAAAAATATAAAATATAACAAGGGCTGGTGAGAAAATGAAGAAAAGAGAATGCTTGCACACTTTGTGGAAATGTAAATTAGTACAGAAATTGTGGAAAACAGTATGAAGTTTCCTCAAAAATTAAAATCCATCTGGGCATGGTGGCATACACCTGTAATCCCAGGGGCTTAGAAGGCTGAGGCAGGAGGATTGTAAGTTCAAGGACAGCCTCAGCAACTTAGTGAGACTCTGTCTCAAAATAAAAAATAAAAAGGGCTGGAGAGCCAGTTGTGGTGGTGCACATCTGTATTTCCAGCAGTTTGGGAGGCTGAGGCAGGAGGGCAGTGAGTTCAAAGCCAGCCTCAGCAAAAGCGATATGCTAAGCAACTCAGTGAGACCCTGTCTCTAAATAAAATACAAAATAGGGCTGGGGATGTGGCTCAGTGGTCGAGTACCCCTGAGTTCAATCCCCGCTCCCCACCCAAAAGGGCTGGAGATGCAGCTCAGTGGTAAAGCACTCCTGGGTTCAAACCCCAGGACCAAAAAAATTAAAAAATTTAAAAATTAAATCCAGCAATCCTGGGCTGGGAATGTGGCTTTGTGGTAGAATGTTTGCCTGAAGGCCTGGGTTCAAACCCAAGCACTGGAGAAAAAAAAAATTGTTTTTCCATCTTACTATTTCGTATACATCTAAAACAATCTGTCAAAGAGACATCTGCACACCCATGTTTATTGCACACTATGACAAGAGCCAGCAAAGAGAATAGCTGAGAGTAGGAACACTCGCCTATAAGCTAGTCTGAAGGCCAAGTCAGAAGGATTGGAAGTTTGAGGTCAGCCTGGGAAACTTAGGGAGACACTATCTCAAAAAATTAAAAGGGCTGGTTGGTGGTTTAGCCCAGTGATAGTGTGCCCCCAGGTTCTATCCTCAGCACCACAAAGAAGAAAAGGAATAACCTAAGTGTCCATCAACTGATGAATGAACAAAGAAAACATGGTATGTATGCGCGCGCGCACACATACACACACACACACACACACACACCGTATATTATATAATATACATAGAGAATGTAAATAAACACTACTCAGCCAGTTAAAAGGGTGAATTCCTTTGATCTATAATGAACAGGAGGTCATTATGTTAAATAAAATAAGCCATGCACAGAAAGATAATACTGCATGATCTCACTCACGTAGAATCTAAAAAAAGAAAAAAAGATTTCTAAGAAATTGAATATAGAGACAGGAGAACCGCGGGTTCAAAGCCAGCCTCAGCAATGGCGAGGTGCTAAGCAACTCAGTGAGACCCTGTCTCTACATAAAACACAAAATAGGGCTGGGGATGTGGCTCAGTGGTCGAGTGCCCCTGAGTTCAATCCCCAGTACCAAAAAAAAAAAAAAAGAAAGAAATTGAGTATAGAATGGTGATTACCAGAGGCTGAGGAGGGGAAGAGAGGGAGGGATAAAGAAAGGTTTATTACTGGGTATAAGGTATAACTGGTTAAAGAAATTCTGCTGTTCTGTTGCATAGTAGGGTGACTATAAATAATGATAATGTTCTGTTTACCTTAAAATTTAAGAAGCTAGAAAATGTTTTAAATATTTTCTTTTTTTATTTTAGTTTTTTGGTACCAGGGATTGAACCCAGGGGCCCTTATCCACTGAGCCACATCTCCAGCCCTTTTTAAAATTCTATTTAGAGACAGGGTCTCACTGAGTTGTTTAGTGCCTTGCTTCTGCTGAGGCTGGCTTTGAACTGGTGATCCTCCTGTCTCAGCCACCTGAGCTGCTAGGATTATAGGTGTGCACCACCACGCCTGGCTCTCCAGCCCTTTTTAATATTTTATTTAGAGACAAGTTCTCGCTAAGTTGCTTAGGGCCTCACTAAATTGCTGAAGCCGGGTTTGAACTTGCCTCAGTCTCCCAAGCTGCTGAGATTACAGGCATGTGCAACCATGCCTGACTAGATTTTAAATATTTTCATCATAAAGAAATTATTACTCTGATTTGAACATTATACAGTATATACATGTATCAAAACATCACAAGGTACCTATAAATATGTACATACAATTTTTATCATTTTTTTTAAAAAAGGTCAGGCAAGGGAAGAAAGTGTGAAAATGTATGAGGGCAGGTGGAGTTTTTTTTATTTTTTTATTTATTTACTTTTTACATGGCACTAGGGATTGAACCCAGGGCCTAGTACATGTTAGGCAGGTGCTCTGCCACTGAACTATACTCCCAGCCTCTAACATTTTTTAAATTATTTTATAAACTTAATAAGGAAAAAAGACTGCTGAAAATTATAGAGCATTGCTGAAAGAAATCAAAGAAGACATAAATAAATGCAAAGACATCCTGTTTGTGAACTGAAAGACTTAACACTGAGTGATACTCAAAGCAACATACAGATTCAATGAAATCCCTATCCAAATCCCAATGACATTTTTTTCCCAAAATATAAAAATCCATCTTTTTAAAATTCATATGGAATCTTAAGATTCTGAATAGCCAAGGAATTTTTTTTTTTTTTTGGTACTGAGGATTGAACCCCATGTGCCTCTCACATGCTAGACAAATGCTCTACCACTCAACTGCAACCCTAGTCCTTCTATTTTTGTTTCATTTTCTTTTGTTTTATTTTATTTTGATAGACAACAACAAAAAACAACCCCATGAAAAACAGGCAAAGGATTATTTTTTTTTTTTTTTTTTGGTCCTGGGGATTGAACTCAGGGGTACTTGACCACTGAGCCACATCTCCAGCCCTATTTTGTGTTTTATGTAGAGACAGGGTCTCACTGAGTTGCTTAGCACCTCGCCATTGCTGAGGCTGGCTTTGAACTCGCGATTCTCCTGTCTCAGCCTCCCTAAGTACTGGGATTACAGGCTTGAGCTACTGCGCCTGGCTCAGGCAAATGATTTGAACTGGCATTTCTCCAAAGAAGATAATGCAAATGGTCAATAAGCACATGAAACATCACCAGTCGTTATGGAAATACAAATTCAAACCATAATTAGTTACCACTTTATACTCATTAGGATGGCTATTATAAACAGAGAGTGAGAAAAAAATTAAAAGAATAGCAGGTGTTAGTGTGAACATGGAGAAATTGCAATCTTTATGCATTGGGGTGAGCAATGTAAAATGGCATAGCTACTGTGGAAAACAGAATGGTGGTTCCTTTAAAAATTTTAACTTAACTGGATATGATGCCTCATGCCTGTAATCCTAGCAACTGGAGAGGCTAAGGCAGGAGCATCACAAGTTTAAGGCCAGTCTGGGCAACTTAGCAAGACTCTGTAACAAAATAAAAAATAAAAGGGCCTGAAGGGGTAGCTCAGTTGTAGAGTACCCCTGGGTTCAATTCCCAGTACTGCAAAAATAAATAAATAAATAAATAAATAATTTAGGGGCCAGGGATATAGATCAGTGGTAGAGTACTTACCTAACATGTGCAAGGCCCTGGGTTCAGTCTCTAGTACATAAAATAAATATTTAACTTAGAATTACCATATGATCCAAAGTCCACTCCTGGGTATATATCTATAAAAATTAAAAACAGGCTGTTGAACAAGTATTTGTGGACCAATATTCAAATTAGCGTTATTCATAATATCCCAAGGTGGAAACAAACCAAATCTCCATCTATAGATGGATAAATATAATGTAGAATGTACCCACAACAAAACATTATTCAGCCTTATGAAGGAAGGAAATTCTAATATATACAACAATATACCTGAGCTGTGAAGATGACATAATAAGTGAAATAAATCAGACACCCCCCAAAAAGACAAATACTATATGATTCTACTTATATGCAGTAACTCAAATAGTAATTAAGAGACAAAGTGGAATAGAGGTTACCAGGGGCTGGAAGAGAGAACTGGGGGATTACTACTTAGTGGATACAGACTTTCAGTTTAGGAAGATGAAGAAGTTCTGGAGATAGATGCTGGTGATGATTGCACAATAATGTGAATATCTGTAATGTTACTGAATTGTACAATTAAAAGTGTTTAAAATGGTAGATTTTGTGGTATTTTACCACAATTCGTGTGTGTGTGGTGGTGCTAAAGATTGAACCCAGGGCCTTGTTCGTGCGAGGCCAGCACTCTACCAACTGAGTTATTTCCCTAGCCCTATTTTACCACAATTTTTGCAAATAAAAAAATTATATTTTGTATGTGTTATAAACTTTCTACTGATTTGTTAGATGTGCTGCCAGTTGGGAGGAAAAAGAAGATATGATTCTTGGCAGAGTTGGAGGGATGAGAGGAGAGTGAACAGCTCTCTAATGGGCAGAATAGAATCACACAAGGCACCTCCATTTGCTCCAAGGCAACATCTAGTAACCCTCGCCACACCCCTGGCAATAGCATCCTGAATATTGGCCGGATTACTTTGATTAAAGCATTCGGGGAGCCAGATACGGTGGTGTACACCTGTAATTCCAGCAGCTTGGGAGGCTGAGGCGAGAGCATTCCAAGTTCAAAGCCAGCCTCAGCAATTAAGCAAGGCCCAAGCAACTTAGTGAGACCCTGTCTCAAAAAATTAAAAAAGGGCTGGGTACGGTGGTGCACGCCTGTAACCCCAGCCCTTTGGGAGGCTGAGACAGAAGAATCACAAGTTCAAAGCCAGCCTCAGCAATGGTGAGGCACAAAACAACTCAGTGAGACCCTGTCTCTACATAATAAAACACAAAAATAGGGCTGGGGATGCGGCTCAGTGGTTAAAAAAGAAGTAGTTTTCTCCTTGCCACTTTTTATCTTGCTGGTGGTAGGGCAGGGTTATTATTCATACAAAACAGTCTCTAAGGGACTTTTTTTTTTTCTTTCACTACCTTGTTTTCTAAAATCTTTCAGATAAATTCATGTGAACTATTCTTCAGAAATCCTTTTTAAAGTTAGCAAACCTCTCATAGAAAGGTGGATAGAAAATGAATGCCTCAGTGGCTTCCCTGGTCAGAGCCTGCTGCTCTTGATCACTGGCTGTTCTTCTGGTTGTTTCAGGCGGAAAGCTTTCTGTGGTCCTAAGAGTGGAAGAGATCTCAGAGTTCCTGCTAGAACCATCCACATCTGCACTTGGCAAGGTAACAGCAGTCTAGAGATACAGCCTCTGTAGCACCTGGGAAAAGTTGTTTTTTTGGGGGGTGGGGGTGGGACAGAGTTTGGTATTAGGGGTTGAACCCAGAGTGCTTTATCTTTGGACTACATCCTCAGTCCTTTTTTTAAATATCTTTATTTTTTTTATTATTATTTTTTTATGTGGTGCTGAGGATCAAACCCGGTGACTTACATATGCGAGACAAGCGTTCTACCACTGAGCTACAATCCCAGCCTCCCAGTCCTTTTTTAAATTTTTTATTTCTATTCATTTATCTATTTATTTATTTTAGAATTTAACCGTTATTTTAGAATTTAACCGTTATTTTACTTGTTTTTATGTGGTACTGAGGATCCAACCCAGGGTCTTACTCATGCTAGGTAAGTACTCTACCACGAGCTACAACCCCAGTCCCTAAATTTTTTATTTTAATGTAGGATCTTGCTAAGTTGCTGAGGTTGGTCTTGATCTTTCAATCCTCCTGCTTCAGCCTCCCAAATTGCCTGGTATTATAGGAGTGTGCCACCACACCCAGCAAAAGTGATTTTTTAGGGTGTACCAGGGATTGAACTCAGGGTCACTCAACCCCTAAGCAACATCCTCAGCCCTATTTTGTATTTTATTTAGAGACAGGGTCTCATTGAGTTGCTTAGTGCCTCACTTTTGCGGAGGCTGGCTTTAAACACACTACCCTCCTGCCTCAGCCTCCCAAATTGCTAGGATTATAGGTGTGCACCACTGCGCCCAGCAAAAGTTATAATTTTTTTTTTTAAATTTTTTCTTAGTTGTAGATTGCCACAATGTCTTTATTTTATTGCTTTGTATGTTGTGCTGAGGATCGAACCCAGGGCCTCACACATGCGAGGCAAGCGCTGTACCGCTGAGCCACAATCCCAGCCCCAAAAGTTATGATTTTTGATTGTTGAAAACAAGCCAAGTTTTTGTCTCCTGGTTTAACATTTTTTTAAATGCCATTTCTTTTTTTTTTTTTTTTTTAGTTGATGGATCTTTATTTTATTTATTTATTATTTGTATGTGGTGCTGAGGATTGAACCCAGGGCCTCATGCATGCTAAGCAAGCAGCCCCAGCCCAATATAAATGCCATTTCTGAGTGGCATACATTCCCTCGATTCATAATTGCTTGAAAAACAAAATCTCATTTGTGGTAGCCCCAGCTCTTGCTTTGTCAAGTGTCAGCTTTCCTATACAAAGGAGCTGAATGTGTCTGCTTGCCCTGATTCTTTATTAAAAGAATTCAAAAGAGTCAGGCACAGTGGTACACATCTGCAATCCCAGCAACTCAGGAGGCTGAGGCAGGAGAATTGCAAGTTCAAGGTCAGCCCGGGTAACTTAGTGAGACTCTTATCTCAAAATAGAAAGAGCTGGGTGTGTCGCTCAGTGGTAGAGTGCTTGCCTAGCATGTTCAATCCTAGTACTGAAAGAAAAGGGAAAAAAGAGTCCAAAATAGCTTACTAAAGGTCGATTTATAGCAAAACAGATGTTAGGGTAGAAGGGTTTTTAAAATGTGCTCCCTAGAGTATCCATCCTGGTTTCTACATCCTCTATAACTTTCTAACTATGTTCTAAAAAGAAAATTATAACATCTGAGCAGTAAGCAGCTTTGCCTCCTTTTGACTGCTGGGCAGTGTGGAAAGCCATCAGAAGAAACAGCTGATCTCTGTAGTTCTGTGGCGTTGCCACAGTGCTATCAACACAACAAACTGCTCACTGGGGTTGTATGTGTCAGGGTTCAGTTTTCAGATTTACAAGTGCACAAATTCAAACCCCAGATGTGATAAGATTCTGGATAAACAACCCTCGGACTGATCGCACAACCATTTACTGTCTAAGTTGATTTATAAAGGGTAATAACTGCTATCAGTTATAAACTCAGGAGATCAAAGTGCTGATCAGAAAAATGCATGTCTGGCAGTAGCCTTTGAACTGGTCTTTCTACCAAGGTCCATCTTGTGTCATGCTTCAGGGTAACCTTCCAAAAGCACAGTATTTATTTATTTATTTATTTAGGTACTGGGGATTGAACTCAGGGGTACTCAACCACTGAGCCACATCCCCAGCCCTATTTTGTGTTTTATATAGAGACAGGGTCTCACTGAGTTGCTTAGCACCTCGCCATTGCTGAGGCTGGCTTTGAACTCGTGATTCTCCTGTCTCAGCCTCCCTAAGTGCTGGGATTACAGGCTTGTGCCACCGCGCCCAGCTCCAAAAGCACAGTTTTGATGGATCCCATCAGGAAGCCACACTCCCCTGAATCAACAAATCCCTCAGGGCTTTCCACTGTATACGCATGTCTGTCTATCATCCTCAATTCCTGTTGTACACAGTGTATACCCTATGCTAGCTAACTGCTCTCTACATGATGTATGACATCTGCTTCTTGTCTTGCCTTCCTCAAATCTTTTTCCATCAAAATCCTACCTATTGTTAATGTCCATGTGAATGTACTCCATTAGGAGGCCTCATTTAATAACACTCCCAATACTTTCTCACTTAACCTGCTGAACCCTTTCCACACTTAGACCCTTTAGCCATTCGTTTAGACCAATTCCCAAGCTTTGTTCCGTATCAGAATTACCTAGAGAGCTAGAATACAGAGACCAAGGCTTAGTGTGGTGGGACAGACCTGGGCCCTTGGAAGGCGTCCACGTTCCCGGATGAGTGTAATCCCCACCAATGTTTGAGCATCATTGGTTTGGGCTTTTCTTATAGCATGTCTTATTTTCTGCCTTTTCTTTGTATAAGTGGTGCACGTATTAACTTTGCTTATTAACTTGTAAGCTCCTGTGAATCTTATTCATCTTTCAATGTGAATCACCACTCATGTTTCCAACACGATGACTTTCAGGAGCAGGGACTCAATTGCTATATGTTGTATGGAATTGACAAGCAGAAGCAAGAACTGAGAGGATGGGTAAGGGAAATTTTGAGTGAGCATAGAGCAAGTGTGAGAAGTCTAGTTGACACTGATAACCAGATTGAGAAAGCACTGGGAAGCCAGTGGTAAATCAGTTATCAAAGTCTATGACACACTTGGTCCTCACCAAACGTCCTAAGGAAAAAGATGATCTAAGCCGGGCTCGGTGGCACACACCTGTAATCCCAGCACTTTGGGAGTCTGAGACAGGAGAATCATGAGTTCAAAGCCAGCCTCAGCAACGGCGAGGCGCTAAGCAACTCAGTGAGACCCTGTCTCTACATAAAACACAAAATAGGGCTGGGGATGTGGCTCAGTGATCAAGTGCCCTGAGTTCAATCTCCAGTGCAAAAAAAAAAAGATAATCTATGAGGGGCAGAGGCAGGCAGTGGTCTAACTATGACAAGGTTAGAAATGGAGTAGCCGTCCAGGCTCACTGAGGGGAGTGGGAAGTGAAAAATAGTATCTTCATGTTTAGACTCTGAATTTTTCAACATAGGCAGGCCAGAGACAGGGTCAAGATAATGTCTTTAATCCAAATGTGGACTAGGATCATAAGGGTCATGCTCTCAGCTAGTAGAATGGGTCAAGCTAGGGCTCACTGGGGTGAACTTCAACTGGCCTGAAATTAAAACAACTCAGAACCCCAGAAGGGTCCACAGAGTTCATGAGGGCCCCAAGGAATATGCTGCTGGGGACAGCCCTGACCTCCAGTGCCTCCCACAGTGCTCGTCTACACTGGTGGAACCCACCATCTATGGAATACTCCTTGGCTCTTTCATTTAACCGTGCACACTTATTGAGCACTTCCTGTGTGCCAGGTTTTTGGCAGAGCACACAGATGAGGCATTCCCCACAACACACACGGGACAACCTCACGCGGTGGTATTCAGTTTAGAAATAAGGGGAGAAATAACAAATATTCCTAAGCAGCAATTTGTCTTGAAATTGCTTATTCTCTGATTACCCTATTTTTTTTTTAATTTCTAGGACTCAGTTGATTTCCTATCTCTTGATTTGTCCTATGAATGCCAAAGTGAGGCAAGTCTACCACAGAAGTTGAATTTATTGCAGGTAATTTGATCCCTTTTCCATATCAATGAATATTGAAAGTTCCTAAGAGCATATTAGACATTTAATGTGTTAATTAATGTTTGAACTGAATTTCTACACAGTCAAAAGATCTGTCACGTTGCATCTGGGGAGATTTTCATTAAAAACATCCCTAGAAGCCGGGCGTGGTGGCTCACGCTTGTAATCCCAGCACTTAGGGAGGCTGAGACAGGAGAATTGCGAGTTCAAAGCCAGCCTCAGCAATGGCGAGGCGCTAAGCAACTCAGTGAGACCCTGTCTCTACATAAAACACAAAAAAATAGGGCTGGGGATGTGGCTCAGGGGTCGAGTGCCCCTGAGTTCAATCCCCGGTACCAAAAAAAAAAAAAAAAAAACATCCCTAGAGGGGGCTGGGATTGTGGCTCAGTGGTAGAGCGCATGCGTGAGGCCCTGGGTTCGATCCTCAGCACCACATACACAGCAATAAAATAAAGACATTGTGTCCATTTACAACTAAAAAAATATTAAAAAAAAAAAAATCCCTAGAGAACACTAGGTGTTAGGCAGTCTGTCCTAGGAAAGGTAACAAGGGTTAACTTGTTAGAGTGCATACTCACATGGACCTTCTGCTGTCTTGTTGGAATCTCCTGAGAATTGAAATTCCAGTGTTCTTTCTGAGGTTTTTTTTTTTTTTTTTTTTTTGTGCCAGGGATTGAACTCAGGGGCACTCAACCACTGAGCCACATCCCCAGCCCTATTTTGTGTTTTATGTGGAGACACGATCTCACTGAGTTACTTAGCGCCTCGCCATTGCTGAGGCTGGCTTTGAACTCACGATTCTCCTGCTGGGATTACAAGCATGAGCCACCGCACTCAAGTTTCTTTCTGAGTTTTAAAAAGACAGTTCACTGATGGTTGCTGTGAGTTCATTTTGTATACGACAACAAAATACCTGAGGCAAGCTAACTTTATTTTAAAAAGAGGTTTATTTAGCTCAGAGTTCTGTAGCTTCAAGGATATAGTTGGCATCAGTTCAGCTCAGCTCTAATTAGGCCCCTCTTGGCTGCATCACATCATGATGGGACCAGGTGTGTGATGAAAAACAACAGAGAAACAGGAAGCTGGAGACAGACTGGGGTCCCACAGTCAAGGGGACACCACAATTGACCTAACACCCTCCCACTAGGCCCCACCTCTTAAAGGTCCCACCACCTCCCAATACCATCATCTAGGGAACCAAGCCCATAACCCATGGACCTTTGAGAAGACACACTTAAGCCATATCGAAACCATGGCATTTGCACAACAGTGTAAATCTACTTAATGAGCTTAGTTAGCTAAGGTCAGATGCTTTTTAGTAAGTGCTGGAGGTAGGATTCGAACCAGGGCTTTCTCATTCTAAGACACTACACTACCTCTCCAAAACAAAATTAAATTCAAAATGTTGGGAACTTTATAATGAAGGTTGAATTTTTTTTTGAAAATTGCATACTGTTTTAGCTATTTTTGTAAGCATCTTCTCATCTGAACCTAAACTTGCTTGAGACCCACTGCTTGCACTTCTGGGCTTTCTGGATGAGATTTCTGGTCTTATACAGAATTGTGGTGTCTTTGAGGTCCTCTTATGCCTAACAACAAATTTGCCTTTCTCACCCTGGAGGGATTAAACCAGAGCTTGTGGCCAAGCTAAAGGCTTCAGACACCACTAACATTAAAAAAAAAAAATACATCTCCATTATGCAGATGGAGCTTGCCTCCAGTCAACAGGAGCATCAGCAGGATTTGTATTAGAGGATGTGGTTTAGAGTGCTTCCCTTTCAAGAAGCTCTACACCTACTGGTGTGTGGATATGCTGTAAAACCTCTGTTCACAGCTGGCCAGCCAAATAGTAAAACTCTCTGCAGGGGCTGGGGTTGTAGCTCAGCGGTAGAGCGCTTGCCTCGCATGCGTGAGGCCCTGGGTTCGATCCTCAGCACCACGTACAAAGCAATAAAATAAAGACATTGTGTCCATCTACAGCTAAAAAAATATTTAAAAAAAAAAAAAAAAAACTCTCTGCAGACAAACTTAAGAGCCATTTATTAAGCCCTGCAACAATTCTTTTCTCCTTTTGTTTCCTCATGTAGGAATTCAATTCCAGATGTTGCACTTCACAACACAGATGCAGCTTCAAAGATTTAGAATGGGGCTGGGGCTATAGCTCAGTGTAGAACATGCCCTATACATGCATGAGGCCCTGAATTTGATCCCCAGCATGCAAAAAAGAACAGCTGAGTTCTCCATGAGGGAGGGGCTGAGTAGCATCCACCAGAGCCTGTAGCATGCTGCCTATAGCTTCTCTCTCAACATAACCTCCTTTCTCACCCCAGATGCCCCCACCCTCCACTTGAAGGGGCCTCTCCCATGGGCTGCAAGGGGAGAGGGGAGAGGTGTTGTCAAGATCAATACACACTTGCTTCTATCCCTCCTATCTGTACCCCCTTGCTGAGCCTCAAGGGCCCTCAGCTATCTTAGGGCCTGAGAACATCCTCAGCACCTTGGTAGAAAGGCACAGCACAGCCCCGACTTCTGAGTTCTGCAGGAGGCAAACACTGAGTCCCATATCAAGTTATCAGAAAAAGGCTCTGTTCACTCAGGGAACCCTTCATTCTGCAGAAGGCAGGACAGGGGCCCCGAACACTCCTCTAGTTCATTACTACCTGCCCCCACCAGTATTATGGATCCTTCAGGAAGGGAAAAAACCCTCAGTTTTGTAAGTATGCCGCCCTCAGTTGTTTGTATCTCCCGCATTGACCCATCCCCAGGAAATGACCGAACCTGTGTGGAGTTGCAGCTCCACTAACCATGTGCTCATGGGCAGCTCACTTGGCTCCTCCGAGCTTTGGACGCCTCATCTGTCAAGAAGGGACATTATCCAAGGAAGCTATGAGAAAATAAAGAACATGCCTGGCTCCTTTGAAGTAGTTGTTATTGTTATCTCTTGGTAGACTTTAAAGGCTCAGAGGAGGAAAAATTAATGTGGAGAAAATGACCAGACCCCAGCCTCCCAAGGAAGGGTGAAGTCTAAGCATGTCAGCTTAGAGATGCTTCTCTTGATACTTCAGCTTTTCACCTCTGTGACCAAAAGACCTGACAAGAACAATGTAGAGGAGAAAAAGTGTATTTGGCACTTACGGTTTCAGAGGTCTTAGTCCATTGACGGCCAACTCCATAGTTCTGGTCCCACGATGAGGCAAAACATTGTGGTGGAAGGGTGTGGAAGAGGAGAGCAGCTCAGGACATGGGAACAAGGGAGCAAAGAATGAACTCCGCTCACCCAGGACAAAATATAAGCCCTGAAGGCACGCCCCCAGTGACTACCTCCTCACCCAGGACAAAATATAAACCCTGGAGGCACGCCCCCAAGTGACTACCTCCTCCTGCCACACCTTACCTGCCTAGGTTACCACCCAGTTGATCCAAATCGGTGATTAGGTTACAACATATCACTGAGTAGGTTACAACTCTCATCATCTTATTGTTCCATCTCTTAATGTTTTTTGCATTGTCTCACATGAACTTTTTGGGGACACCTCATATCTAAACCGTAACAATTAATGACAGCTCTTTTAGCTTTTTTTTTGTTTTTGTTTTTGTTTTGGTACTGGGGATTGAACTCAGGGGTACTCGACCACTGAGCCACATCCCCAGCCCTATTTTGGGTTTTTATGTAGAGATGGGGTCTCACTGAATTGCTTAGCACCTCACCATTGCTGAGGCTGGCTTTGAACTCACGATTCTCCTGTCTCAGCCTCCCTAAGTGCTGGGATTACAGGCTTGAGCCACCGTGCCCGGCTGTCTTTTAACTTTTTGTTATGGAAAATTTCAAGTATATCCCAAAGTAAGGGGAAAAGTATAAGGAACTCCTATGAAGCCATCAGTAGCTTCAAGTACTATTCTACCTATCCCCTCTCTTCCACCTCCCAAACCAGATTATTTTGATGCAAATCTCAGACATCTGTAAATGTGGTGATAGTGGCATTTTTTTTTTTTTTTGGTACTGGGGATTGAACTCTGGGGCACTCGACCACTGAACCACATCCCCAGCCCTATTTTGTGTTTTATGTAGAGACAGGGTCTCACTGAGTTGCTTAGCACCTCTCCATTGCCGAGGCTGGCTTTGAACTCACAATTCTCCTGTCTCAGCCTCCCTAAGTGCTGGGATTACAAGCGTGAGCCACCGCGCCCGGCTGATGGTGGCATCTTGATTAGGCTTCTTTTTTTTTTTAAATCTAACTTTTTTTTTTTTTAAATTATCTTTATTTATTTTTATGTGGTGCTGAGGATCGAACCAAGTGCCTCTTGCATGGGAGGCAAGCGCTCTACCGCTGCGCTACAATCCCAGCCCGAGGCTTCTTTTTTATAAGGGACTAGCATGCTCCAAACATTATTTATTTGTTTTTATGTGGTGCTGAGGATTGAACCCAGTGCCTCACACGTACTACCACTGTGACTGTGGCTGATGGAGACTCTACAGGAAGGGGCGAGGGACATGTGCTGTAGTGCCCTGACCCTCAGTCCCATCACTGTCACCTATAGGCCAGGTTCTGGAAGAAGTCAGTGGTGCCCTTTCTATTACCTGTAAGCCACACACACACACACACACCCTCTCCCACTGAGCTATACAGCTCAGCCCAATTCATTGAGCTTCTTGAGTAACACAGGCTCCTCATGGAAGGAGACAGCCTTGTTCTTGGCTCTGAGAGGTTCCTGTACACCCAATATGAAGGAAGGGTGCAGGTAGGAGTGAGGAGAGTGGCCTATGTACTGAGCACTGTAGGTCTTTCTCTTTCAGCATCAGCTACTCTTGCCATGGCTAGAAGTCATTTCCAAAGCTGGAGTGTTTGTGACTTCTCATCTTGAAACCCTGTCCTTTTTATCAAAAGATACTTCCTAAGGGAGCTTCATTCACTTGCTGGCCTTTATCTTTTTCAGACCATTGAACCAAAAGTGAAAGTTTTTATCTTCACCCTGAAACTTCAGGACTGTCTCTCCACCAGGAAGAGCCCTGCCAGTCTGCTTTTTAGCTTTCTGGAAGGTGAGTGGGTCCGCATGAGAGAGATTTCGAGGGACATTTGGTTCACTGGCCTAGTGACTAACAGTCTTGAAAGCTGGGGTTTGAATAGGAGGAGGGACACAGGAGGAAGACTGGTCTGAGAAACCTGTGCAGGTGGGTCTGGGGGTCCTCTGCCTTCCCTGGCAAACAGCTCCCATTGCCCCAAGAAAGAGGTGAGGCTCAAAGACCATTGGGCCTCAGATGTGAATTGTAAGCTTGAAAGCTGATCTTTGGTTTTTTTTCTCCTTCCATTGCCTCTTCTTCCAGCGTCTTTCATCTCTGCCCCATTCTGCAGGACTGCTTCATGCCAGTCTACAGTCAGTACCTTCTGTTTCCACCCTTGATAACCTCAGTTTGATTGTGGCCCTGGTAGGCACCTAAGCTGCTGAAAACTTTCAGGTGCAGAACCTGAAGCTCAAGGACCATCTTCTCAGTGTTTTAATGCAAATTCTTCACTGGAACTGATTGATTGACCATGGATCAGGAAGCTGCTCCTGGTCCAATTGACCCAGGGGAAGGCTGGGGTCCATTAAGTCTGTGGCTGCTGGAGACTATGAAGGAAAGGGCAGAGAGACACATGCTGGAGTGCCCTGATACTCAGTCCCATCACTATCTGGGAAGTTAGTGTTGCCCTTTCTATAACCTATAACCCCTCCCCTCACTGATTCCATGGGCCTCTGCAGCTGATCTGCATACTGCACCTAATACCTTCACCCTAACTCAGCTTTGATAGCACAATGAGTACTAGTCTTAAATGCCATACCTTTATAAATTGTCAAAATGGTAACTTTAATGTTGATGTATATACAAACCACAATTTTAAAATTCCACTGCTTTCTGACATCTAAACCAACAGTTCTCAAAATTGCAATTCCTAGGCTAGCAGCATCAGGATCAGCATCACCTGGGAACTTAGAAATGCATCTCCTGAGCCCCACCCAGGAGGTGGGGTGAAGTTGGCAGTCTCTTAAATCTTCAAGTGATTCTGATTATACCCTTAAGTGTGTAAGGAGATCAGAAGTGTCTGCTCTCAACCTCTTAGCCCATAGCATTTTCAGAGGGACTTGGAACTGCTGCTTGGAGTTTGGGTATGTTTTATGAGTGAGGAAAACTGCTGATTTCAGATGCACATGTTCTTTTTTTTTTTTTTAGTACTGGAGACTGAACTCAGGGGCACTCGACCACTAAGCCACATCCCCAGCCCTATTTTGTGTTTTATGTAGAGACAGGGTCTCACTGAGTTGCTTAGTGCCTCCTGTTGCTGAGGCTGGCTTTGACACATGTTCTTGGTTGAGTTTCATACAGAGTTTGGTTTCTTCTCTTGCAGCCATAAATGAAGACCAAGTGCTCACCATTGGGTTTGATGTTAATGAGTTTCTGAGCTGTTCATCAAGTTTCAAGAAAAGGTGATGTTGGATTGCCTATTGAGTCACTGATATTTTTAGACTACTCTGCTGTTCTTTCACATGGGATCTCTTTTTGTGATTGCTGGCATTGCTTATTGAACCAGCAGGTTTATTATGGTCATTGAAAAGACAAGGATGAAGGCTCAGAGGGGAAGCTGGAGAAGTTAGCCCTCCCTAGGTCTTGGTTTAGGCCCTATGGTCTGGCTTCCTCTGTTGCCCAGCGATATACAATTAGCAGAACTGAGATTTGAATCCCTGCTTCTAGTTTAAGATCTTGGAGGCAGGCACGGTGGCTCAAGCCTGTAATCCCAGCACTTAGGGAGGCTGAGACAGGAGAATCGCGAGTTCAAAGCCAGCCTCAGCAATGGCGAGGTGCTAAGCAACTCAGTGAGACCCTGTCTCTACATAAAACCCAAAATAGGGCTGGGGATGTGGCTCAGGGGTCGAGTGCCCCTGAGTTCAATCCCCAGTACCAAAAAAAAAAAAAAAAGAAGAAGATCTTGGAAGCAGTGTATGTGGAAAAGATGCCAGGTTAGACACAGATCCAGCCATAGCACTAGTTTCATGAAATGAATTCTTGCCCCCATGTCCTTAATGTGAAATGTCTTCCCTACTGGAGACAGTGTAGACAGGAGGGTCAGTTTTTACAGAAGCTTACCTTAAGAGTTCTCAGAGCCGGGCGCGGTGGCTCAAGCCTGTAATCCCAGCACTCAGGGAGGCTGAGACAGGAGAATCGCGAGTTCAAAGACAGCCTCAGCAACGGCGAGGCGCTAAGCAACTCAGTGAGACCCTGTCTCTACATAAAACACAAAAATAGGGCTGGGGATGTGGCTCAGTGGTCGAGTGCCCCTGAGTTCAATCCCCGGTACCAAAAAAAAAAAAAAGAGTTCTCAGGACAGAGGTTTTAATCACTGATGAGACTGCAAATAATTTACCAATGACTAAAGTACCAAGATTTGCAAATGATATACTTTAAAAGAAATTAGAAAGCCGGGCACAGTGGTGCACGCCTGTAATCCCAGCACTTAGGGAGGCTGAGACAGGAGAATCATGAGTTCAAAGCCAGCCTCAGCAACGGCGAGCACTAAGCAACTCAGTGAGACCCTGTCTCTACGTAAAACACAAAATAGGGCTGGGGATGATGGCTCAGTGGCTGAGTTCCCCTGAGTTCAGTCCCCAGTACTAAAAAAAAAAAAAGAAAAATTGAAGCAGATTTACAGTTAGCCCTGTAATTATATCATATCCCATATCAAATGAGCCAGAAAAGGATGGTGTGGAAGTGTGGAGGGTGGCACTGGGGATTCCCCACAACCTCAGCACTCCCTCAGGGTATGTCACAGGTGGACTTTACACACCACACTGTAAGGTAGGACAGACTGGAGACAGTGATTTGGCTCCCAGACCCTTCACTGGAGCTGTCCTTGTCATTCACCTCTGACATTTCAGGAAGTGTTGCCACCACCTCTCTGTATCTTTCCTCTTCCAACACTTGGCTGTCCTGAGCCGTAACCACTTATCATTCCATCTTTTCAACTCACTTCAAATCAGCACTTGAGTTTAACAGATCTTGAGTAGCTGCCATACGTCAATCTGTATGTGCAAGACAGTGCAATGAGCAGACAGATCACACCTTCTCCCTGACCACACAGTCCATCAAGGAATGCTGGGCTATGTCTTCTGGCAGAAAAAAAAGCAAAAAACAGACCAAAATAAAATGGGTTCCCTGTGAGGTGAATAAGTACAAAACACAAGTGACACCAGCTCTTTTTTTTTTTGGTACTGGGGATTGAACTCAGGGGTACTCGACCACTGAGCCACATCCCCAGCCCTATTTTGTGTTTTATGTAGAGACAGGGTCTCACTGAGTTGCTTAGCGCCTTTGCTGAGGCTGGCTTTGAACTCGCGATTCTCCTGTCTCAGCCTCCCTAAGTGCTGGGATTACAGGCTTGAGCCACTGCGCCCGGCTACAAGTGACACCAGCTCTAAGGTTCTCTTCAACACCCTGACCTCATGGCATTTCTCCTGAAGGGAAGATCCAACATTGGTTTACAGCAGGGACCCTGACTCAGTTGGATGTGGATGGAGACCTGCTGGTGGAGAAGCACGGGAGGAGTCAGGGCTGCCAGTTTTCTCTCTTGAGAATTTTAGACTTCACAGGTGAGGCAGAGAGGTCCCCAAAAGACTTATGCCAGAGCATGGCAGGGGAGACAGCCCTGCATCCCAAAGGAACAGAAGAGCATTGTTTGGGAATCTTTGAGGCGGGTAGGCTGAAGGGGGGCACTTGGAATCTCTGGGTACAGAGTACTTCTTAGTGCCCTGAATTTTTCCCCAAGTTAGGCAAACCCTAGTCTCCCTATTCCAAGGCCTGTTTCATCCAGGGCAGTTTATTTCCTCAGACCTCCTTTCCTCCTCCTCTGTCAGGAGTTCAGAGTCAGGGTCAGAGGCTGAGTGAGCTTATGATCAGCCGAGGCTCATGTTGACTGCATATGTGCACAGCTGAGGCTGAGCACCGAGCAGCTCCCACGCCCCTGGCTGTGCTCCACACTCATGTGTTTTGGATAATCCACAACCATAAATGGTAGTTTCCCCCTCTCCACTGCTCCAGCAAACGTGGGGAAATTGATGCTAAGTAAAGCAGAGGGGCTTGGTCTGGAAGGCACCTAGTTGTGGGCTGACTCACCCTGGTGTCTTCTTTTGGGAAACCCCTCTGCAGTGTCCCTGTCACTTCTGCCAGTTCCGTGCTCTGGGCCATCCTGGCATACATGTCATCTCTTCCACATGGTAGCCCTCAGAGGGGAGATGCTCTTGCCCTCCACCTCCTTTCCCCATGTGCCTTCCCTTTTGTGGACAAGCACATGCACTTCTGCCAACCTTTCCTCAAGGTTGCCCTCTGCTGGGCACAGTTTGCAGTGCGCTGGGGTGAGATGCTCTCCAGCCTGCCTGGCCTTCCTCACTGAAGGTAAAATCAATTTAGAGGATGACAACCAAAAACTTTTTTTAAAAATATCTTTTTTTTAAATATTTATTTTTTAGTTATAGGTGGACAGAATGTCTTTATTTTATTTTATTTTTAAAATTTTTTCTTAGTTGTAGATGGACACAATGTCTTTATTTTATTGCTCTGTATGTGGTGCTGAGGATCGAACCCAGGGCCTCACACATGCGAGGCAAGCGCTCTACCACTGAGCCACAATCCCAGCCCCTTTATTTTATTTTTATGTGGTGCTGTGGATCAAACCCAGTGCCTCACGCGTGCTAGGCAAGCACGATACCACCGCGCCATAACCCCAGCCCCTTAAAAAAATATCTTTATTTCATTTTATTTATTTTTATGTGGTGCTGAGGATCGAACCCAGTGCCTCACACATGCAAGGCAAGCGCTCTACCACTGAGCCACAACCCCAGCCCCCCAAAAACTTTTTTTTTTTTTGGTACGAGGGATTGAACTCAGGGGCACTTGATCCCTGAGCCACATCCCCAGCCCTATTTTGTGTTTTATGTAGAGACAGGGTCTCACTGAGTTGCTTAGTGCCTCACCATTGCTGAGGCTGGCTTTGAACTCCCGATTCTCCTGTCTCAGCCTCCCTAAGTGCTGGGATTACAAGCGTGAGCCACCGTGCCCGGCTCCAAAAACTTTTTTAAAAGAAAGAAAAGGAATGGGAGATAGACTAGAATAAAATAGAAAATAAACTACATTGCATGTAAGGATAGACTTTGTGTTTGTGTGTGTGTTGTTTGTTTATATTTTGGTACTGAGGATTGAACTCTGGGGTGCTCTACCACTGAGCCACATCCACAGCTCTTTTTTAATTTTTTGATACAGAGTCTTGCTAAGTTGCTTTGCACCTCACTAAGTTGCCGAGGCTTGCTTTGAATTTGCCATCCTCCTGCCTCAGCCTCCCAAGTGTCTGGGATTACAGGCTTGTGCCACTGTGCCTAGCTTATGTGATGTTTTATTTAAAATATATAACACATGCACATAGGCATAAACATTTACACACATACATAATGGTACATGATTAAAAACAGAGACTTTACTACCACTTGCAAGCCTTGGGGTCAAGGAGAAGTAATGCTCCCCAGGAGTCCAGGCCTCTATCTTGTTACTTTTTCATCCTTAAGTCTGGTTGATTGGTCTCAGATGGATGCTCTAGCTCCTGGCATCATGTCCACAATCCAGACAGCAAGAGGAAGAAAAAAGGTTAAAGAGGAGACTGATGTTTAGTTGGTACATGTGTGGTTTTTGTTTTCATTATATTGGTGATGGAACCCAGGACTTAGCATATGTTAAGCAATCGCTCTACCACTGAGCTGTATCCCCAGACTCCTTTTTTCCATATTTTTTATTGATGCATTGTAGTTGTATGTAATGGTGGACTTCATTGTTACGTATTTGTATGTGCACACACTCTGACAATATAACTTGGCCAATATCATTCCCCAGTATGTCTCCTTTCCCAGCCATTTTTATTTTTTATTTTGATACAGGGTCTCATTAAGTTACCTAGGTTGGCCTCAAAGTTGCAATCCTCCTGTCTCAGCCTCCTAAGTTGCTAAGATTGCAGGCATGTGCCACTATGCCCAGCTAGTTTGTACTTAGCAGGAGAGCTGTACCCGCAATTTCATTATTGAAATACTTTTGTATTAGCTGGTAAATAGCTGCTGGCCCCTGAGGCCCAGAAGTTATGCATTTCTTCTTTAAGTCTGTTTCTCCCTCTACAGGATGAAGGTTAATGGTAGTACCAAGCTAATAAATTAATTATAAAAATTAAATGAGATAATATACATATATTCTTATCACTGTGAGTAGCACAGAATCTAGGCTCAAGAAATTTAAATCCTCATTATTAGTTGTTTTACACAATAAATTATAAGAGGAATAAAGTTTGTTATCTGAACTGAGGACAGCATTCAGGGTAGACAAACATGGGGAATGGTAGCATTGTTACTGTTCTCAAGTAAGAACAATAATTATTCATGTAGGAAGGGGTCATAATAATAATTTCCCCAACTAACAGTCACTTCTTGCCCATGACTTTGTGAACTTGGCATTTGACTCAGTGTTTCTGAAATCTGCACAGATTCAATATGTTCACCCCATTCATGAGTATGGGGTGTTTGTAGCTCCGAGTCATTAATCATTCTTCTGTGTCACTTCAATCTCACAGCATGTCTTGCTCTCTGATGGAAAGCCTGGCCCTTCAGACTGACCGGCAGCAGGACCAGGAGATGGCAGTTGGGTCCTTGTACTCAGGCTCAGCCTACCAGAGAGTCTGGGAAAGCTTTGCTAACCAGTCCAGGGCAGAAAGGGATGCCTTCCTGCAGGATGTTTTTCCAGAAGGCTTCCTCTGGGGCGTCTCCACAGGAGCCTTTAATGTGGAAGGAGGCTGGGCTGAAGGTGGGAGAGGGGCAAGCATTTGGGATCAATACGGGTACCTGAATGCCAGCAAGGGCCAAACAACACCAAAGGTGGCCAGTGATAGTTACCACAAGCCAGTCTCTGATGTTGACCTGCTCCATGGCCTCCGGGCTCAAGTATACAAGTTCTCCATTTCCTGGTCCCGGATCTTCCCCGCTGGGCACAGAAGCAGCCCCAACCTCCAAGGTGTTGCCTACTACAACAAGCTCATTGACAGCCTGCTGGACTTGGGAATCCAGCCCATGGTGACACTGTTCCACTGGGACCTGCCTCAGGCCCTGCAGGACCACGGCGGATGGCAGAATGAGACCGTGGTAGATGCCTTCCTGGATTATGCAGCCTTCTGCTTCTCCACTTTTGGGGACCGTGTGAAGTTGTGGGTGACCTTCCACGAGCCGTGGGTGATAAGCTATGCAGGCTATGGCACTGGCCAGCATGCACCAGGCATTTCTGACCCAGGAGTGGCCTCTTTTAAGGTACTGCCCATTCTCACCACAGCTCCTAATTGGGCTGGAAGACAGGAATTTTTATCTCTTTTGCATTAGCAAGTCTTTACTTTTTGCTCTTTAAAGGAGATCAAAGGGAGGGAAAGGAAACCATAAATGAATTACCTTATTTTGTCCAGACACTGTACTAGCCCTTTAAAAATAATTATTACATCCTTAGACTTGCCCTGATGGATGAGAAAATTGGGGCTCAGAGAGGATAAACAATATGTTCATAATGACATCATTGTTGGGTTGCAAGTTGGAAGCCAGGTTCTGAGACTCCCTTCTTTTTTTTTTTTTGGTACTGGAGATTGAACTCGGGGCACTCGACCACTGAGCCACATCCCCAGCCCTATTTTGTGTTTTATTTGGAGACAGGGTCTCACTGAGTTGCTAAGCGCCTCGCCATTGCTGAGGCTGGCTTTGAACTCATGATTCTCCTGTCTCAGCCTCCCAAAGTGCTGAGATTACAGGCGTGAGCCACCAGCGCCCCTGGCTCTGAGACTCCCTTCCTGACCCCAAAAGCAAGTCCCCAGGCTGGAGGCATAGCTTGGGTATAGTGCTTGTCTAGCCCTAGGTTCCATCCCCAGCACTTACTTAAAAAAAAAGTCAAGTTTCTCATGTCACCTAGTGCTCATTGTGTTAAGCAAGGAGGGCATTTGTGAATTCAGGAGACTGAAAAATCTTGGTTTTAGCTTAGTCAAGATGGAACTTGATCAGAGCACAAACGATCGTTCCAAACCCAGTAGTTCTCTC
This sequence comes from Geosciurus inauris, assembly GCA_004024805.1. Taxonomy (NCBI): domain Eukaryota; kingdom Metazoa; phylum Chordata; class Mammalia; order Rodentia; family Sciuridae; genus Geosciurus; species Geosciurus inauris. Next base: position 14,260 of record PVHX01011099.1, on the reverse strand, counting down.
TCGTTTCCCTTGTTGGCTTTGTCACCGGGATCTCTGGGCAGCAGCTCTACTTTTGTCTCCTATCTCCTGGTCTCTGGGTGACTACTGGGTGACTACTGGCACACTCCTGAATCTATATCTGGATCTCAGCTAGGGGACTAGTGACTAACTGATTTGGGTCAAGGTCCTAGTATCTACCCACACTGACTGGAGAGATGGGGAGGTGGGGCATGGGCTTTTTTTTTTTTTTTTTTTTGGTACTGGGGATTGAACTCCGGGGCACTTGACCACTGAGCCACATCCCCAGCCCTATTTTGTGTTTTATGTAGAGACAGGATCTCACTGAATTGCTTAGCGCCTCGCCATTGCTGAGGCTGGCTTTGAACTCGCGATTCTCCTGTCTCAGCCTCCCTAAGTGCTGGGATTAGAGCGTAAGCCACCACGCCCGGCTGGATGTGGCTTTTTACTGGACAATCAGGATATCATTTCAACAAGATGGAGATAGACACGATAGGACCAATTTTTAATATTTTTTTCTTGAGACAGGCTCTCAGGTGTTGCCCAGGCTGCTCTTAAACTCCTGGCTGGGCTCAAGCAATCTGTCTGCAATCTGTACTTTAGGCATGCACCACAATGCCTGGCTCTGGGTACCACATTTCAAATGGGTTACTATGGGTTCTTTCCATCATTTCCCTTTTTCTTTCAGAATCTCCCGGAAAATCCAGCTTTCCCTGGCCAGGTTCTTCAGGATAGACTTGTTAGTCTGGCTTTCCCTGTCATACTTTGGGTTCTGTTGGAGGTGTTAAGGAGATTCAGCCATGTCCTTAGCATGCTATAACCTTCTGGGAGAGATGTTAGTGGCACACATAATAAAATTAGGACAATTTGAAATGTTCACAATCAGAGTGAACTGGAACATCATGAGTAAGAGACTTGATGAAATGCCAAAGCACCTCTGTCAAAGCTCCTGTTCTGCTCTTGTTCCACAAGTGACTGAGTGCATGGAAAGGAGCCCCTCTGAAAACGAAAGATGTGATGTTTTCTCAGTGTCTCCCTGTTGTAAAACTCATCCAAACCTTTTCTTCTTAGGTTTTTCGTATGTCTGAGACTTTCTTAGGCTTTACTATGACTCCCAAGATATTTTTAGAGGCTTTGAGAAAATTTCCTTCAATTTTCTTCTCAAATTCTATGCATTAGGCAAGCACTCTATTACTGAGCCACATCCCCAGCTCCTTCAACTGTTGATTGTTATTTATTAATTAACATGTGATAATACTATTGTCTTGTTTAGGCTGCTGCAACAAGATACCACAGACTGGTGGCTTAAACAATAGATATTTTTTCTTCATAGTGCTGGAGGCTAGGAAGTTCAAGATCAAGGTACCAATGAGGTCAAGCTCTGGTGAGGGCTCTCTTCCGGGTCTGCAGACAGCCCTCTTGCTATGTTCACACGTGGTGGGGAGAGCAATAGCACACCCTGATGGCTTTTCCTATGAGGACACTAATCTCACCAAGAGGGCCCCACTTTGGTGACTTTCCATAAACCTAATCACCTCCTCGAGGCTGCTTCTCCAAATAGCACTGCCTTGGGGTGTAGAGTTTCAACACACAGATTTTAGGGTGACACAAGTCGGTCCATAACCACTATTAAGGATGAATGTCCAGTATTGGCTAGTATTTCTTTCCAGTCTTGGCTTTTTGCGTATAGGCTTTGGTTTAGTGCTCATTGCTTAGTTGACATCATGTTATTAGCACTTTGCACGTTGTATCACAGTCACAATGACTGTTTCTAATGGTTGCCTAACAGCCCACTGAGCACTCTGCCAGCACAGACTAGTTAAGCAGGGGCCCATTCCTGCATTTTGGAAGGGAGGAGTTTGCCAGTGGTGTTTAGGATTCAATTAAGGACTAACAGTCAGGACATAAGAAAAGCCAGGAATATCGCTTCCCAGGCCACATTTTTTTTTTTTTTTAATATTTTTTAGTTGTCGATGGACCTTTATTTATTTATATGTGGTGCTGAGAATCGAACCCAGTGCTTCACACATGCTAGGCAAGTGTTCTACCACTGAGCCACAACCCTAGCCCCCCAGGCCACATTTTGATATGAAATTCTTCAAAAGTGTCAACCTTTTCAAATGGTAAAAAGGAAAAAGCTAAGATTTAGCAACTTCCTTTCAGCACTCCAAGTTTTTGCTTGGTGCTTTACATATGCTAATCTCACTTAATCCTCCTGCATAATTATATAGTTGGTGCTTGTAGAAAAGCTTTAATTGAGGGACCAGATGGTCCAAGTTTACAGAGCAAGTTATCGACAGAGTCATGATATGAATGTAAGCTTGTTATACTCCCTGCCATTTCATTTTTGCCCCTATTTCCCCGTGCTCCACCAGGGAAAGCTGATAACTTTTGTAAGATGATGAGCTAAGTCTATGAAGAGACTCTGGTGGCTGGGGATGCAGCTCAGTGGTAGATCACTGGCCTAGCACGCCACAAAGCCCTGTTCTATTCCCTCGCACTGTGTGTGGGGTAGTTGCTGGTTGTGGTTTTTCTTTATAGATTTAAGAATACAGAACAAGTAGGCTAGAAAAAGTGTTCTTCTCCCTTGTGCATTGATTAAAATAATACGCCTTTACCCTGGACTAATGGTTCGATGATCACTTATTGAGTACGGAGGCTATTGCATTGTGGGTGACAAACAGGCCTGGAGTCAGGCTGCCTGGGGTTTATATTCTCAAGTTACTCCTGACTGTAACCTTGGCGGGTTATTACACCTACATGGATCTTGTTTTCCTCATATGTAAAGTGGTAATTCCTGTACTTGCCATATGGGTTTGTTGAAAGGATTACATGACAGGATTTATTGAGCAGCGGGTACTCAACACGTTGTTATGTTCAGGTGGTTGTTGATGCTGCTGGTGTTGATTTGTTGATGTTGAGTTGTTAACGTGTTGCCTCCTTGGTATTCACACTGGTGTTGATATTGTTGACAATGATGTTACTTTCCTCACTGTACTGGGAGTTAAACCCAGGAGAGTTTTACCACTGAGCTACATCCATAGGCCTTTGTTACTTTTAATTTTATTTTATGGCAGTCCTCACTAAGTTGCTGAGGCTGTTTTTTGTTTTTGTTTTTTTGGTACTGGGGATTGAACTCAGGGGCACTCGACCACTGAGCCACATCCCCAGCCCTATTTTGTGTTTTATGTAGAGACAGGGTCTCACTGAGTTGCTTAGTGCCTTGCTGTTGCTGAGGCTGGCTTTGAACTCACGATTCTCCTGTCTCAGCCTCCCAAAGTGCTGGGATAACAGGCGTGAGCCACCGCGCCCAGTGCTGAGGCTGCTTTTGAACTTGGGATCCTCCTGCCTCAGCCTCTGAGTCACTGGGATTACAGGGCTGAGCCCCCACACCTGTTGATGTCGTTAGCATCAGCCTTGTTGACTTTTTGATGTTACTATTGACAAGCTGACATTATTGACATTGGTATTAATGTTGAATTGTTGATGACTTGTTGAAATTACTGTTGATGTCATGTTGACCGTGCTGTCTTCACTGACTCAATATTGACTTTGGTGTTAACTTATCGATGTTATTGTTGACTTGTTTGTGGCTTGCTGGTGGTGGTGTTGACATTGTCGTTGGTATTAAGCACTGTATTTCCTTCTTTCTTCCTCACAAGGTGGCTCACTCCATCCTCAAGGCTCATGCCAGAACCTGGCACCACTATGACAGTTACCATCGCCCTCAGCAACAGGGGCGTGTGGGCATTGTGCTGAACTCACACTGGGCAGAACCCCTGTCTCCAGAGAGACCTGAGGACCTGAGAGCCTCTGAACGCTTCTTGCACTTCATGCTGGGCTGGTTTGCACACCCCATCTTTGTGGATGGAGACTACCCTGCCACTCTGAAGGCTCAGATTCAACTGATAAACAAACAGTGTCTCCATCCTATGGCACAGCTCCCTGAGTTCACCGAGGCAGAGAAGCAGCTCCTAAAAGGCTCTGCTGACTTTCTGGGCCTGTCACATTACACCTCCCGCCTCATCAGCAAGGCCCAACAAGCTACCTGCATCCCCAGCTATGATAATATTGGAGGTTTCTCACAACATGTGGATCCTGCATGGCCCCAAACTTCCTCCTCTTGGATTCGCATAGTGCCCTGGGGTATAAGGAGGCTGTTGCGGTTTGTGTCCCTGGAATACACAAGAGGAAAAGTTCCAATCTACTTGGCTGGGAATGGCATGCCCATAGGGGAGAGTGAAGATCTCTTTGATGATTCTTTGAGAGTGGACTACTTCAACCAGTATATCAACGAGGTGCTTAAGGGTAAGAACAGTGGATATGCTGGTGATCGGAAATAGGAGGTATTTTTCCTCCAAGTCCTCAGAGTTCTGTTTAATGAGACAAAGATGGTCTCCCAGGGAAATAAAGCCAAAAAAGCAGTATTGATATCAATAGTGGGGAGGTCTTCACAACATCTTTCTAACTCTATTTCCCTGAAGGCTTATATCTTTATTCCTGTGTTCTTCTTCCTAGAACAACACCCTTCTACATTATGCCCACCTGAGTCTTAGCAACCATCAATTCTTATCTCGTTGTTGTAACTGAATATTGAACTCAGGGGCACTTAACCACTGAGCTATACTTCCAGCTCTTTTTATTTTGAGACAGGATCTTGCTCATTTGCTGAGGCTGGCCTTAAACTTGCAATCCTCCTGCCTCAGCCTCCTGAGTAGCTGGGATTACAGGTGCATGCCATTGTACCCAGCAAATCTTACCTTTTGTATTATTATTATTATTATTATTATTGGTACCAGGGATTGAATTCAGAAGTGCTCAACCACTGAGCCACATCCCCAGCCCTATTTTTTTTGTGTTTTATGTAGAGACAGGGTCTCGCTGAGTTGCTTAGCGCCTGGCCTTTGCTGAGGCTGGCTTTGAACTGGCGATTCTCCTGTCTCAGTCTCCCAAAGTGCTGGGATTACAAGTGTGAGCTACCACGCCCGGCTGCTATTTTGTATTTTATTTAGAGACAGGGTCTCACAGAGTTGCTAAGCGCCTTGCTGTTGCTGAGGCTGGCTTTGAACTCATGATCCTCCTGCATCACCCTCCCAGGCTGCTGGGATTACAGTCATATGCCACCGTGCCTGGCAAATCTTACCATTTTTAATGCATTTAATAAAAATATATTGAGGGCTGGGGTTGTGGCTCAGTGGTAGAGCACTCATCTAGCATGCATGAGGCACTGGGTTCAATCCTCAGCACCACATAAAAATAAAGATATTGTATCCACCTACAATTAAAAAAAATAAATATTAAAAAAATATTGAGGGGCTGGAGTTGCAGCTCAGTGGTAGAGCACTTGCCTAGCACGTGTAAGACACTAGGTTTGGTCCTTAGCACCACATAAAAATAAATAACGGTATTGTGTCCATCTACAACTAAAATTTTTTTTTTTAAATATTGAGTGCCTATTACATGCCAGGTGTTGTGCAAGACAGTAGGGTACAATACCGAACAACATTCTCCTTTCTATAGGGGATTCACAGTCTACAGAGGGACACAGGCAAAGAATTGAGTTATAGGATGACAGGTCATTCATGGTATGAGGACGCTTAGGATGGGAAGCCATCCTATTAAATCCTCCCTCATTGCTCCAGCCACACTGATAGCCATCTCCCTTAACTGGCTATAAAATCTATATTCCACATGATCTAGTTGATCCATATCTAGTTTCATTCTTACCTAACACATGATTTCATATGTCCTTTTATTCCAAATGAAAAAGGATGACAAATAGGTTTCAGCTCATAAGTCAGTCATGATCATTGGTAGTGGCTAGCTGTCTGACTACAGTGCTGTGTTGGCTAGGTTTAAAGACTTGGTTTGAATTCAGAGAGAAAGTTGATTAGTGACACTTGCCTGTCTGGGGCACGGCAGTGAGGAATGGAGATACCTTAGGAGGTTAGGCACCCTTCTGTACTTCACTTGTATACATCTCAGTGTTGGTTACAATTCTGTTTTTCTTTTTAAATAATCTTGGAATTCCTTTGAGACATAATCTCAAGGATCCTTGAAATAGCCTTGTACAGTAAAGATAGCTAACACTATCCTCACAGGACAATTGCAAAAACCTATGCTTTGAGAAATTGACACAGCTAAATAGGCAGTGATTGGAACAAGAAGCCTTATTTCTCGCTCAGTTCTTCCCTCTGCCCACTAAGCTATAATGATTTTATTCATCTTGTGTCTCCAGAGCCTAGCATGGACCTTGAACAAAGTACATGCTTACTAACTTACTTATTGAATGAACTATGTTACCTACCCCTTATACAGTCAAATGGTTGAGAAGTTGTATAGCTTGATAAAAACAGGCCTAATTCTTCACTTACTCCAAGAAGGAGCACTCTACATCCTGTATCTTTTTACTTTGACTTTGGTTCTTAGTTGACTTACTAGATCATCTGGCAAATTGGAGGTGAGTGAGGTAGGGGTATTAGTTTCCTGGGGCTGCTGTAACGAATTACCACAGACTTAGTGGCTTAAAATAATAGAAATTTATTATCTCACAGGTCTAGAAGCTACAAGTCTAAAATTGAGATATTGATAGGGCTGTTTTCCCTCCCAAATATGTAAGGGAGAATCCTTCCTTGCTCTTTGCAGATTCTGGTGGCTCCAGGTGTTCCTTGTCTTGTGGCTGCATTAGTCCAGTCCCTGCCTCCATCTTCACATGACCGTCTCCTGTTGTCACACTTATTGTCAGAGTTGGGGTTTACCTAGTTAACCCAGAATGACCTCTTCTTCAGACTGTCAATTGCCTGGGGTTAGGACTTAGACATATCTTTTGGCAGGCCACCATTCAACCTACTATACCAGGGAGTAAGTTTCTTTAGTCTTTTTTTAACATGGAATGTGTCATCATTTTATGCCAATATAACTAAATGTAAATAGGGAAGAACAAAAACAGTTTAAAAATTTAAGTGATTTATGAATACTATATCAAACCAAGCCATCCTGATATTAGCAGGTGGAGCTATTCACTTTAAGACAGGAATTCTCCTTTGGGTCGAGATTTGTGGCCATGAAGGTGGCCTGAAGTTCTGAAGATGTCTTATAGATTTTCCTTGTGCTCATTCTAAAGAGGAAAAAGAATTAAATGCAAGGAGTAAACAAAGTCATCTCCAAAACTTTCAAGTCAGAAGAAAAAAATTTTAAAGCAGCACTAGTAACAGTTTACTTATATTTTTTCAATAATGGTTATTTTATTTAAAAATAACCCTAATTTTTGTTTCCTTCACAGCCATCAAGGAGGATGGAGTGGATGTCCGCTCTTACATTGCTCGTTCCTTCATTGATGGTTTTGAAGGCTCCTCTGGTTACAGCCAGAGATTCGGGCTATACCATGTCAATTTCAATGACAGCAGCAAATCAAGGACTCCCAGGAAGTCAGCCTACTTTTTCACCAGCATCATTGAAAAGAATGGTTTCCTTGCCCCAGTGGTAAGAAGACTGCCACCACCTAAAACAGCAGACTTCCCCTCCAGGACCAAAGCTTTCACTTTTCCATCTGAGGTGCCCTCCAAGGCTAAAGTAGTTTGGGAAAAGTTCTCCAACCAACCTAAGTTTGAAAGAGACTTGTTCTATCATGGAACCTTTCGGGATGACTTTCTGTGGGGCGTGTCCACTTCTGCCTATCAAATTGAAGGAGGTTGGGATGCTGATGGCAAAGGCCCCAGCATTTGGGATAACTTTACTCATACACCAGGGAGCAACGTGAAAGACAATGCCACTGGAGACGTAGCCTGTGACAGTTACAACCAGCTGGATGCGGATCTGAATATGCTTCGAACTTTGAAGGTGAAGGCCTATCGCTTCTCCATCTCCTGGTCTCGGGTTTTCCCAAATGGGAGAATTGACTCTGTCAACAATCATGGTGTCAGTTATTACAACAGGCTGATCGATGGTTTGGTGGCAAGCAACATCTCTCCCATGGTAACGCTGTTTCACTGGGACCTGCCCCAGGCCCTCCAGGATATGGGAGGCTGGGAGAATCCTTCCCTAATTGAGTTGTTTGACAGCTATGCAGACTTCTGTTTCCAGACCTTTGGTGACAGAGTCAAGTTCTGGATGACCTTTAATGAGCCCACATACCAGGCATGGTTGGGTTACGGCTCAGGGGTATTTCCCCCAAATGTGCAGGACCCAGGCTGGGCACCGTACAGGATCGGCCATGCAATCATCAAAGCGCATGCCAGAGTCTATCACACTTATGATGAGAAATACCGGCAGAAGCAGAAGGGGGTCATCTCACTGAGCCTTAGTACACACTGGGCAGAACCCAAGTCACTGGGGATCCCAAGAGACGTAGAAGCAGCTGACCGAATGCTACAGTTCTCCCTGGGCTGGTTTGCCCACCCCATTTTTAGGAACGGAGACTATCCCGATGCCATGAAGTGGAAAGTGGGGAACAGGAGTGAACTACAGCACCTGGCCAACTCCCGCCTGCCCAGCTTCACCGAGGAAGAGAAGGCATACATCAGGGGTACAGCCGATGTCTTCTGCCTCAACACCTACTCGTCCAAAATCGTGCAGCACAAAACATCCACACTAAACCCACCCTCCTACCAGGATGACCAGGAGATGACTGAGGAGGAGGACCCTTTATGGACTGCCACCGCAGGGAACCCAGCTGTGCCCTGGGGTATGCGGAGACTGCTGAATTGGATCAAGGAAGAATACGGTGACATCCCCATTTACATCACAGAAAATGGGGTGGGGCTAACAAATCCAGCAGTGGAAGATACCGATAGGATATTTTACCACAAAACCTATATCAATGAAGCTTTGAAAGGTATGTGAAGGTTCAGTTCATCTTATAAAATCTGTATGTCATGTGCCTGAAATGGTTTGGCAGTGTGCTTTCAAAGTCTCACTTTTCTGCCCTAACTCCCTAATTCCTTACCTGTTTGGGAGTTATATATCCATTGACAAGCTGGGGGAGGCATGATCCTTTGCCCAGGGAAAATGTACAAGTGTATATACACATAATCCTCCAAAATAATATTTTCATGGGTCCATTTATTCGTTATTGAGCAATTACTATGCTGATAAGTTCTATTTTAGGTGCTGGGGATGAAGCAGGGAACAAAATAAATTTCTGCCCTCATGGAGCTTCTATTTTCATGGGTTCCATGTACCTCATAACAACAACAACAAAAACTCCTCTTTAAATGCAAACACCTATGCTTAACTTCTAAAGTGCACTGAGGCCGTGAATTCAGGCCATACCTCTTTACCTTAACAAAATAATTTGATTTTGCAAAGATCAGTCATTAATACTGTAGGATCAGCCGGGCGCGGTGGCTCACGCTTGTAATCCCAGCACTTAGGGAGGCTGAGACAGGAGAATCGCGAATTCAAAGCCAGCCTCAGCAATGGCGAGGCGCTAAGCAGCTCAGTGAGACCCTGTCTACATAAAACACAAAATGGGGCTGGGGATGTGGCTCAGTGGTCGGGTGCCCCTGAGTTCAATCCCTGGTACCAAAAAAAAAAAAAAAAAAAAATACTGTAGGATCATCAGAGGTGGCAAAAAGTAAGATCCACAAGGTGTTTGGCTCTTAGGGCTTATGTTACTTTGTGTACAAGTTGATAGTTTAGGGTCATTGCCTTGAGTTGAGGAACCAGCACTTGGCTGGGTTTCTTGGAGATCCTGCCTCCTGATGAAAAGCTCTTCTCTGCTCTCTTTGGGATGTTCCCAGCCTACAGGCTGGATGGTGTAGATCTTCGAGGGTATTCTGCCTGGTCTCTGATGGACAACTTTGAGTGGCTGTCTGGCTACACAGTTAAGTTTGGACTGTACCATGTTGACTTCAATAATGTGAACAGGCCTCGCACGGCAAGAGCCTCGGCCAAGTACTACACAGAAGTCATTACCAACAATGGCATGCCACTTCCCAAGGAGGATGAATTCCTGTATGGACAGTTTCCAGAGGGCTTCATCTGGAGTACATCATCTGCTGCGTATCAGGTGGGGAGCTCAGGGCCCGTCAACACCATGAACCACATCCCCAAATCTCTGCCCCTGCCAGAGAATGTGCTGGGGGCAGGGCCTGGAGGAGGTCTCCTTCCTGGACAGTCTAGCTTCTTTACTTCCACAAATTTGGTCAGATCAGCATGGTTAGGTGGACTGTACTGAGATGGGTGTCCATAGAGCCAGGAGCAGGTACAGCCTTGACACCGGCACAGGTAAAGACATGTAGGTATGCAGAGTCTCTGCTGAATGCCTCTCTTCCTTACCTGGTCCTTCCAAGCAGGCAGGTCACCCAGTTTGGTTCTAAATTCATGCTTGGGCTTTATCTGATGATCTAACATGAACTGTTACCTTATTCATGCCACACAGGGACTCACTAATATTGGGGTTCCCCCAGCCAGGTAGCAATCTCCCCCTTGACCAGTGAGTAGGAGGACCTCCCCAGGAGCCTCGATGAGGTCAGACTCAGAAAGGCAAAGCCGCCCGGCACAAAACCACCATAAACCGGGGGGTCTCGTCTAATCAAGTACCGATTTATTGAGGGGCTTCACAGGCTTATATAGGAAGAAGGGTCCAGTGGTGTCTGGTTTCTAAGCTAAGGATATGGAAGGGGCTGTCCACCTGAAACAGTATAGGGTCACTCGGCTAAAACAGTACGGGGGCAGAGGTCAGCCAATAAGAGTGTGGAGAGGTGGCTTCTCAGGGCAGCGTGGTCAGCACTGAGCTGACTGCTCGGCGCCATCTTGTGGCACTCCCCCACAACTAATACCGAAGATATATGATGGTTTTATTATTTTTTGAAATAGTGAAAGATAAAGAGCGGTGAATGCCTTGCTGGGCAGTTAGTGGTGGGTCCCTACTTCTATTTATCTTCTCTGATACAGGAATGGGTATGTGCTGAGGCTGTGGGGCTTTTCTTTTCTTTTTTCCTTTTCTACAACCCTAACCCTTTTAAAAAATAGATATATTTTATTTTATTAATTAATTTTACAATAGAATTTTTTTTTTCTTTTGGTTCAGAAGATTGAACTCAGGGACACTTGACCACTGAGCCACATCCCCAGCCCTATTTTGTATTTTATTTAGAGAGGGTCCCACTGAGTTGCTAAGCACGTTGCCGTTGCTGAGGCTGGCTTTGAACTCACCATCCTCCTGTCTCAGTCTCCTGAGCCACTGGGATTATAGGCGTGCGCCACCACACCTGGCAATAGAATAATGCATTTTGATACATAGTGCACAAATGGAGTACAACTTCTCATTCCTCTGGCTATAAGTGGTTCAGTTACTCCAACGGTGTAATCATACATGTATACAGGATAATAATGTCTATCTCTTTCTGCCATCCTTCCCATTCCCATAGCCCCAACCCTCGCCTTGATCCCCTCTACACAAACCAAAGTTCCTTCATCCTTCCCTATCCCCTGTGGGGGTTTTCTACATGACCATCACTGCTGAAAATGTTTCAGGAAGGTAAGGGTTAGCTACTCCCAGATGACTGTGTTACCAAGTGATAAGGAAAATATCAGGCCAAATTCTGCCAGACATTTATTAACTAAAAGATAATTAGTGCAAAAACACAAAAACCGTTCATGTGTACTGTTTAGAGGATCAAGGAAACTCCAGATCTCAGTCCTCTTAGGCACTCTGGCCAATACCATTATACAAAATATTCACTTGAGAGAATGCCAAGAGGCTGGATCCTGCTAATTTCAGGCAAACAGAATCCTCTGTCACAGGGTTTCTCATCAGGGACTCACTGATGTTTTGTATAGATGATTCCTTGTCATGGGTCCTGTCGTGTACTATAGGATGTTTAGCAGCATCTGTGGCTTCCACACACTAGATGACAGTAGATTCTCCACAGCTCCCAACCCCGCCTGGCCCCAATGCTCATTGTAATAACTGAAGCTGTCTAGACACTTTTGTACAGACATTTCTAACTGTCCTCTTGAGGGCAAAACGACCCAGGAAGGACTAGAGATTTCTCCAAGGCTGTAGGCTACAGGCCTTGCTGAATTCTTAGACCCTGTCTTGCAAGAGTAAGGAGTGTCTTGAGAATATTTTAGCTACCTCGCATCTTGAATTTTTTAATTGTTGTTGAGTATCCATTCCCATTCATCATGGCAAAGACGCACAGTTCTCTCCACTTGTGACACTGAATATTCTGATGAGCAAAGTGTAGGGTATGAATCAGAAACAGATGAGAAGTGCTAGCCTTTTCATTTTTTTTTCTTTTTTCTTTTTAGTTGTAGATGGACACAATACCTTTGTTTTATTTATTTAATGCTGAGGATTGAACCCAGTGCTCCACACATGCTAGGCAAGTGCTCTACCACTGAGCTACAACCCCAGCCTGCCTTTTTGTTTTCTATATTTGTATTTCTGCTTTCTGATGATGAGAAATCTTTTAGTATATTTAATATAGTCTTATTTGTTCATCTCCCTGCATTACCTAATCTTTCCCCCATACCACCAGGGGATACAGATAGCTTACACGGTGGGTGCTCCTGCTGGCGCCAGACCTCACCATTCTTTTTTTTTTTTTTTTTTTCTTCAATTTTTTATGTTTTAGTTGTCCATGGACATTTATTTCATTTATTTATATGTGGTGCTGAGGATCGAACCCAGTGCCTCACACATGCTAGGCAAGTGCTCTACCACTGAGCCACAACCCCAGCCCTGACCTCACCATTCTTATAGCCAATCCTGGATGGGCATTCAGTGTGATGGTGCCACATTTGTATAGAAAGCTGTGGGAGTTCAGAAACCAGAGGGGTGGTGAAAAAAGGCTCCCAGAGGAGGTGATGCTGAGAAACATCCTGACTTGGGAATTTGCAAATGCTTGATTGAATGACTTAATTAGACTATATCTTGTCATCTCAAGATCGAAGGTGCATGGAGAGCAGATGGCAAAGGACTTAATATTTGGGACACGTTTTCTCACACACCACTGAAGATTGAGAATGATGACAATGGGGATGTGGCCTGTGACAGTTATCACAAGATTGCTGAGGATGTGGTTGCCCTGCAGAATCTGGGTGTATCCCACTATCGTTTTTCTATATCCTGGACTCGCATCCTCCCGGATGGAACCACCAAATACATCAATGAAGCAGGCCTCAACTACTACATGCGGCTCATCGATGCACTGCTGGCCGCCAACATCAAGCCCCAGGTGAGGGTGGGCCCTAGCCAGGCCCTGGAAAGGCCCACATAGGGGAGTTGACAGGGCATGAGGAATAGTTGTTGTGTAAACAAAATGCTGTTTTCAGATTTAATTTTTTTTTTTTTTGGTACTGGGGATTGAACTCAGGGGCACTCGACCACTGAGCCACATCCCCAGCCCTATTTTGTGTTTTATGTAGAGACAGGGTCTCACTGAGTTGCTTAGCACCTCGCCATTGCTGAGGCTGGCTTTGAACTCACAATTCTCCTGTCTCAGCCTCCCTAAGTGCTGGGATTACAGGCTTGAGCCACCGCACCCAGTTAGATTTAATTTTTTTTTTTTTTTTAGTTGTAGGTGGACAGAATATCTTTATTTTATTTTTATGTGGTGCTGAGGATCGAACCCAGTGCCTCCCGCGTGCTAGGCGAGCACGCTACCACTGCGCCATAACCCCAGCCCCTAGATTTAATTTTTGAATGGTTCAAAAATTCACATGGTGTTGAATTAAAGCATAGTTTTCTTTCCAACTTTGACCCCCGTTCTCAGGTTTAGCCACAATTTTATGCAGGCACATCTCATGTCAGTGATTTTCCATGGACAGTATAATTGATGGAACTGTCAATATGGCTTTCTCACAGGTGACCCTGTACCACTGGGACCTGCCTCAGGCGCTTCAGGATGTTGGAGGCTGGGAGAATGAGACCATTGTGCAGCGGTTTAAGGAGTACGCAGATGTGCTTTTCCAGAGGCTGGGAGACAAGGTGAAATTTTGGATCACGCTGAATGAGCCCTTTGTCATTGCTTACCAAGGCTATGGCAATGGGAAAGGAGCACCAGGTAAAAGTCCTAGGCCTGACTTCTCAGCTTTTTGGAACATGGGCTTCTTTGCACCTTGAAGACATGAAATCCATGTGACATGGGAGGAAGTGATCATAAAAGCCCCATGGCAGTGTCTCAGAAACCCTGCCTCCTGCTCAACGATGTAGAGGTTTCCCTTCTTTTTTTGGAGGGGAGAGGGGTGCGGGGGTACTAGGGATTGAACTCAGGGGCACTTGACCACTGAGCCTCATCTCCAGCCCTATTTT
>PVHX01011098.1:39836-66398 GCA_004024805.1 Geosciurus inauris | reverse complement strand
AAAAAAAAAAAGGACTTTATTTTATGTGATCCTGAAGGCTCAGAGATGATATTTGAGCTATAGCTTCAAGTATGGTGTGTTAAGTGTAAGGGAGTAAGATCAAGGTAATAAAATATTCCTTGGTGGTCCCATGAAAACAACAAACAAGGACTTATGGTTTTTTGCTTTTTTTTTTTTTTATCTTCATTTTCTGCTTGTTTTATTGCAAGGTATCCTTGTCATTGAGGGAGTTCTTAGAGGATAAAGATGTTTTGCCTTACATATAGATATACCAGCCTTCTCTCCCTTTGTGATATAAACTTTATGTGAATTGTTCACCACTGGATTGTGGTATATTAGACAGATAACACAGAGTGGAGCAGTCAGTCACAATATCTGGGGAATGAGGTCCAGGCCCTGATATTTTTCAGAGCATCCCAGGTGTTCTAATGGCAAGGTAGAGAACCCCACTGCCTTTGTTTAGATGAAATGGCAGGGATTTAGAGCTAAAAAAAAAAAAATGCAGATTAAATTGTTACAATTCATTTTAATAGCTATGTGTCCTTTTAAGCTATTTAGATTTCTCTAAGCTTATCATTTGGAAAATAGGATGGTAGTGTATGTGTCCTGCCTATCTTGCTGAGGCCTGCAGGTCAAAAGGTTATTTGTGTGAAGGAACATTACATATAGATATTGTGGTAACAATGAAATACTTTGTGGCATTTTCGAAGAGTGTACAGGATAAGAGCTGCCCATGTTCTTCTGCAAGATAGTACAGATTTTATAGGTTTGAATATAATATTTCACCATCATAAGAGTTTTTACAATATATTTTACTACATTTGTATAATGCTAAACAGTTGAAGACCTAAAGCCAAAAAGCAAATCCTTTTTTTTTTGCAGTACTAGGGATTGAATCCAGGGGTGCTTTACCATGGGGCTACAACCCCAAGTCCTTTTATTTTTATATTTTGAGAGAGTCTTGCTGGGTTGCTGAGGCTGGCCTTGAATTTGTGATCCCCCTATTTCAGCCTCCCAAATTGTTGGGATTATAGGTATGCACCACCACACATCCTAAAAGCAAATCATCATTTGAACATTTCTAGGTTGGTATATTAATTCCAATTATTTAAAATTATATAAATATTTTTCATGATTAAGACTGTAAGGTATATAGATATTCTCATTGACTGCAGGTGTAACTTCAGTGGTAGAGTGCTTGCCTAATGTGTGAGGCTCTGGGTTCAGTCTCCAGCACTGCAAAAAGAAAATAAAAAATATTCATTCTCAATGTTAATAATGTAATTGTTCAGTATTAAAATGCTAAGATTAGATATTTCTTTTGAAGGTATGCACATTTAAAAACATAAGTCTTGGGGCTGGGGTTATGGCGCAGTGGTAGTGTGCTCACCTAGCATGCGTGAGGCACTGGGTTCGATCCTCAGCACCACATAAAAATAAAGATATTCTGTCTACCTACAACTAAAAAATAAAATATTTAAAA
This sequence comes from Geosciurus inauris, assembly GCA_004024805.1. Classification (NCBI taxonomy): domain Eukaryota; kingdom Metazoa; phylum Chordata; class Mammalia; order Rodentia; family Sciuridae; genus Geosciurus; species Geosciurus inauris. The sequence continues at coordinate 64,915 of PVHX01011098.1, read as the reverse complement.
AAAAAATAAAAATAAAAACATAAGTCTTTTAGAAGTTAGTAAAAACTGTAGCATACCATGGAGTACTTCAAATTTAATTATTTGTATGTTCTATGTACTATGTTTCTGCACCATGTGAAACATGGTACATTAGTGTCCATTATATAATTATATATCATCCTTATGGTATTTTGATTTATTTTAATTGAGATATGATATTGTTTAATGACAAAACTGAACCTAAAGTCTAAAGACTGGGTTCTAGATCTGATTTCTCTAGTCACTCTTCATGATTGGGTTGTATTAGTTCCCCGTTACTTGGTAGCATATGAGAAACTTGGTGGATGAAAACATTGATCATTTGTGATGTCATAGTTGCCACAGGTCAGCATTTTGGGGGTTCTGCTTCAGGGTCTCGTGAAGTTGCCCTTAGCTAGAGCTGCAGTTGTTGGAGCAAAGCTGAGGCTAAAAGATTGACTTCCAAGATGACCTGCTCACATGGCTGGCAAGTTAGTTCCTTTCCATGAAGGCTTTTCTACGCAGCTGTCCTCTTGCCATGGGAGTTGCCTCCTACAGAGCGGGATTCAAGGGACCAACATGGAAACTACATTGCCTTTCATGATTTATGTGTTTTTTTTTTTTTTTTAAATGTATTCTTTTGGATTCATAGACCATAAGGGCATAAGGTAAGGATCACTGGGGAATTCTCTTGTGGGGGATTGGCTCCATGAGAAGATAGCCTCTGCCTGACATAGTATTACTTTGAGGTTAATTTAAGAATTTATATGAAAGTCATTTGTAAATCCTTTATTGACTAATAAAATTGAGGCTGAATAAAAGTGGAATTAGTTTGCTTTATGCCATGTTAACATTTATGCCTGCGTCCAAGTCTTTCTTCTCGTTAAAAAGTTATTTTATCTTCTATCTTCATTTTATGTTAAAAAATCTCCTTCAATCATAGGCTAGAGCAAAAATATGCTTTCCAAGTTTTTCCCATCTTCTGGTGTAAAAGTAGTATGTTGAATGGGAGAAAATTAGAAATAATACTGGTGGTAGCAAGAACCTTTTGGTTACCTGTGGAGCAATATCCTGATGTGTCATCCTAGAAAGTCTATCTCCTTGATGATGAAATTTCTAAATGTCTTCTTATTTGTATATCTTTCTTGTCATTTGCTTGATTTTGTCTAGATGAGAGTTATTTTGTGGATTTGTCTTTCCATATGTTAGATTGGAAACTTCTTAAGGTAGAAGCTATCTTCCCCTTCCCTGTGTACCCCAGTACCTTTAACCCAAGGCTTTGGACTTAATTGGTGCTTAAGCAGTAATTGCTGAATGGAATTGGAATAGTTGGCAGAACTCTAGCCTTTGTGCCTCTTCTGAAATTTCAAATAAAGTGTTATATTTTGTTCAGGTGGTGGTGGTGGTGGCTGCTCCTGCCAAATCCATCTTTAAGCCTGTCTTTTATAGGTCCCTTTGCCTCTCCTAAATGACTCTGAGGATTAGACTATTAACATGTTTACTCTGGCCTTCTCAAGCATGCAAATACCCATAACCCCCACCAATCATTATGTGACTTTCAAAACCTCCTTGAACTTCTGCTTGGTTTGGTAACTACATAACTTGATTTTGACTTATTGGGTTTAGAATACCCAAAAGATAAAACTATACAACTTTGTTCCAGATAATAAATCATAAAAATTTAATCTTTGCAATTTTCTCCAAAAGTTTATTTTGAGATAGGTCTTTGTAATGACACTTGGACACACATACTTTTATCTTTCTTTTGAAAAGTGTAGCAGTTATGTTTACCTTTTGAAAAATCATCTTGCTTTGTAGCTGGAGGATACACTGTAAACAACACTATCAAGTTCTAGTTTTAAAACTGTGTAGAGTAGAGACGTTTTTTGAAGAAGGTAATATCACAGTTTTTATTTTAAGGACAATTTTATTTTGTATATTATTCTCAAGATGTGGACCAGTAAATAAATTCAGAGCAATTTGGACTTCTTTTCTCCTTTTTAACTCTTTCCTGCAAATTTTCCTACTGATTTCCTTGCTTCTTTGGCCACTACCTGCCTTCTCTATCTGTTTTCTGTACCTAACTCTTTCCCTATCTTTGTAAGAGAAGGTGAGTAAGCTGGCAGGGGCATATCAAACGTTACAAGTAGCAGTGGTGTACAAAAAGAACAGTTACACTGTGCTGAAGGTTAGGGTTAATAATTAATGGAGTTTTTTATTAAATGGTAATAGAGGACCTGTGAGGTAAGAATTGGTAGGAAAAGTTTACAGTTGCCACAGATATTTTGCCTTAATTAAAAAAAATGTAGACTTTATTTTTTAGAGCTGTTTTAGATTCATAGCAAAATTGAGTAGAAGGTATGGAGTCTTCCCATGTTCTCCCTGCATCTGTATATGTATAGCCGCCTCCACTGTCAACATTTGTGCAATCAGTTGTTACAGCTGATGAACATACATTGACAAGTCGTCATCACTTGAAGTAGTTTATGTTAAAGTTCATTCGAAGTGTTGTATATTCTATGGATTTGGACAAATGTCTAATAATGTGTTCATCCTCGCAGTATCATATAGAGTAGTATTTTTACTGTTCTAAAAATTCAGTTTTCTTCCTATGCATCCTTCCATCCCTTGAACTCTTATGATCTTTTTATTACATTTATAGTTTTAGGCCTTTTCCAGAATGTCATAAGAGTTGGAATCATGTTGTATGCAGCCCTTTTCACCTAATTTTTAGTTTTGCTTAGTGCAGCAGATTATTTACAAATGATTTCAATTATTTTTTCAAGAGCTTATTTATCTAACAGCTGCTTTTCTAAGAATTTCATTAGTCTTAGATTAAAACAGTAACTGTTATTTAATTTCATTAAGTAATATTTAGCATTGTTATTATGTAAGGACAGTTTGAAGCAAATTATAAAGCCATATACTTGTGTTTCTTTTAAGTCTCACTGTTTGTCATGAAGTCCTGTAGACTGAATAATTCATTAGAAGATTAATTATTTGAGAATTTGGTGTATGTGACTATATTATGTTAATATTGTAAATTAATATTCAGTTCAAATTTATAAATAAAACTTTAAAATATAGGCATTAAATATACATTCTGGATACTAACGTGATATATGGAGAAAAAGATGTGGAATTGGGCTATGGAAATCTTTATTCAAGGGCTAACTCTGCTATCAGCTATGTGAACATGGACAAGTCACTTTTGTCTCTGAACTTCATTCTCCTTTTAGGAATATGAAAAAAACATTTATGTCATGGATTATTTTTAAGGAGTATGTGAGCTGTTTGTATGAATCTGATGTGAATTTAAAAAAAAGTCTTTTTAGTTGTTGATGGACCTTTAATTAATTAATTAATATGTGGTGATGAGAATTGAACCCAGTACCTCACATGTGCTAGGCGAGTGCTCTACCACTGAGCCACAACCCCAGCCCATGAATTTTAACTCATTATAAAAAAAGTGAGGAGTTAATTGGTTAATGAATCAAACTTCATTAATATTCTCAACTTTAGAAAACTTTTTTTTTAGTTTTTTTTATTTTTGGGGTACTGGGGATTGAACTCAGGTGTACTCGACCACTGAGCCACATCCCCAGCCCTATTTTGTGTTTTATGTAGAGACAGGGTCTCACTGAGTTGCTTAGCGCCTCGCCATTGCTGAGGCTGGCTTTGAACTCGCGATTCTCCTGTCTCAGCCTCCTTAAGTGCTGGGATTACATGCTTGAGCCACTGCGCTTGGCTTTTTTTTCATTTTATAGACAAATAATGATGAAGAAAAATAATGGTTTGGGGCTAATAAGGCAATACTGCTGGAAAGATGATTATTTAGCTGTATCTGAGAATAAAATGACTTCATTTTTTATTTTATGTATCTCATTGATTAAATCTGCTTATGTCTTCTCATGAAAGGTATGTACTTTGGGATATTCTTCTTGTGTTAGAAAGTTTCTGGGCAAGAGAATGAAAATAGGTTTGTGAATTTGAATTCCTGAGGCAGGTAATATAATGAATTCAATTGTAATTTCAATCAAAATGTCCCTGTAGTTAAAAATATTTGGAAGAATGGACAGTGACATAATATTTTAAGTTCAAGAAAACTTTATACTTCCCAGTTTGAGAATGTATGGCATTATTATATTTCATTCTCAACTTTTGTGTTTTTGCTAATTTAAAATTTCTTTTTTTTAGTTACTTTCAGAATCCATCATATGGTCAAAGACAGAATGATGGAATATCCTATGACAAAAGATGTCAGAGGAACTATTCAACCACTAACCCCTAAGGTAGAAAATGGGAAATTGAAAAGGAATTGTCATCAGCAAATAAGAAAGAATACATACAATTCCTATTTGGGATTATTTGACTTAGAATGTTAAGAACGAGGGAATAAAATTTAGCAAGCATTATAGAGCAGATATGGCTGAACAGCTTTTCATGTTTTAGATATGCTTTTGTTTGATAGAACTTTTCATTGTAGCAACCACAGAGAATGTCAGTTTAGAGCAATGAACTGGGTGACAAGATAGGCGATATCCCATCCCTGTACCTGGACTTTCACTGCTTGGACCAAAATTGGGGAAATTTAATGACTCTAACACTTCATGAAAAATCTTTGTGGACATTTAGTATCAGGTCTTGAAAACAGTTTGTTTTACCTGAAATGGAGAAACAAGAGTGAAATTGTTGAGTGAATGGCATAAATTGGAGACCCATGTTTATCCATCTTGAATTTTATGTTAATAAGAAATTTGGGAGAGTCAACTATGATTTTCTGTCATTAATAGACTTATTGTTAACTTGCTCTGGTTATTTACAGTTGAATAGAGACAATAATTGTTTCAAAACCACAAGCAAAGAAATAGAGCAGCACATTACCTTATTCCACCTTTCTGCAGGATTCTATTCCATAATGGTTTAAATTGACTATTAGATTAATAAGAATGTATTTGGTATTTGAATTAGTTTTAGGTATGAACACTTAAGTGCTAGTTAAGCTTAATTTCACAGTCAATGATTTTTATAAAATTCCTCTCTGACCATCTCACTCCTGTTTAAAATAGTTCTGTGGCTTCCAGTTAACCTTAGGTTCAGCTAAAATCTTGCTTAAATTGGTCTGAAAGACCCTCTCCTATCTGGTCCTCCTTGTCTTTTTAACATTTTCTTTTTTATACTCTAGCATTAGCACTCTGTACTCTAGTCAGACTAATTTATAGGTAATACATTCTTGTTTACTTTGGCCTTTATTTCATTTTTTAAATCTGAGTCAAAGCTTCTCATTTTTCAGATATAGCTTAAAAGTTTAGAGGCCTGTATCCATTCTCCTTGCTATATGCTCCTATAGCTGAAAATTCACTAGTTATACTTAATTTTCTACCTTTGTATAATGTAATGGGCCTTCTCTAGACAGTTGTTGAATAAAGGTGACCCTGAGGAGAGAACAGAGATATCAACTTGAACTAACCTTGAAGGAACATTCAAAATAACGGATACAGTTTGAACAAAGACAGTGGAATGCCTTTGTTCTTAAATTTAAGATCAGTGAATAAACTGTCTGGCTATAGGAAAGGACTCTAGGGAAGATAGGTTGAGGTTAGATTGTGTATGATCTAAATCTTTTATAAACTGTGTATGGTTAATATTCATTAAACAGTAGGGAAGGAAAAATCGAAGGATTTTTGACCAGAGACTCACATGGCAAATAGTTTTAGGAAGATTAATAAGTGTATAGCATCAGTTGGAATGTAGAGGGAATGATGAAGAATAGGCCAATTGAGAAACTGTACCTGCAAGGTAATGATTATTTTCACTATGATGATTGTGGGGATAGAAATTAAGAGATGCTCAGAAGCCAGGTGTGGTGGTGCATGCCTGTAATCCCAGCACTTTGAGAGGCTGAGACAGGAGAATTGCGAGTTCAAAGCCAGCCTCAGCAATGGCGAGGTGCTAAGCCACTCAATGAGACCCTCTCTCTACATAAAACACAAAACAGGGATGGGGATGTGGCTCAGTGGTCAAGTACCCCTGAGTTTAATCCTCAGTACCAAAAAAAAAAAAAGAAAAAAAAATAGATAGAAACTGTTAAAAGAATGATACAACTTAACTACTATTATATATTGTAAAAAATAAGAAAGCATATTGTATCAAAATGCAAATCATAGAACAGAGTTTTGCAGTTCATATGTGAAAAGCATCAACGATTCAGTGGGGGAAAAAGACCAACAATTTCATAGAAAACTGGGCAAAGATATGAAGAATATGAGTAGTTTATAATAACAAATACAAAACAAAACTTAAATGAGATAATTTTTTATAAACCTAATTGGCAAAGAAAATATGAAAATATAGTATATCATTGAGGTTATAGGGAAATAGAGGCAGTGTCATTACTAATGGGGTGTATGGATTTATGGCTTAAAATATCATCTGATACATATCATTTGATTCCTTTACTAGAACATATCCTAAAGATCTTATACTTAGTTTAAATAATGTATAGTTATGATATTCTTGGTAGCAATTAGAAACAAATGCCCATCCTTAGGGAATTGGATAATAAGGTACATACAGTGAAATATTTAATAATTCTTAAAAAAAATAAGGCAGTTTAAATATGTACTGAAATGAAGTAATCTTCAAGACAATAAGTCAAAAACGAAGGTGAAGAATAATGGACTAAGGTGACAAATAATAACCTAGTAGGTTGTTATTTTGGAGCAGACTGAATTAAGATATGTATTTTTTTTTTTTATATGCATAGGATATCTCAGGAGGGGATTATAAGAAAGTAGAAAATGTTCATGGGGATTGGACCTTGGTAGCTAGAGAATAGGTATGGGACAGAGTCTTATTTTCCATTTTATACTTCTTTTGGGGCATTTTGAATATTTTACAAAAATAAAGACAAACACATTGAACTCAAAATACATTTCTGTATTATATATAACCAACTCTGAGAATTTAGAGAATAGAAAAATGAATTAAAAAAACCTGGTGGTTCATATATCTGGTAAGAGATTTATATCCAGAATGTGTGAAAATTCCTATAAAACAAAACCGAAAAATAATTAAAAAGGATACAAAGGACTTGTATAGACATTTCTCCAAAGAAGATATACAAATGGCCAATAAATGCACAAAAAGATGCTCAGCATCACTAACCATTAGAGAAATGCCTGTCAAAGTCACAGTGAGATTCCTATTAGGATGGCAGCTGAAGTTGGAAGCTTCTGTGGGCAGAACTGACCAATAAGATGGTTGTTTTCCTCTTGTTTTTTTTTGTCTCTTACTTTGTTACTGGGAACTAAACTGCTACTGAGCTGCATCCTCAGTTCTCTTTATTTTTTGAGACAGGGTATCACTAGGTTGCTTAGGAATTCACTAAGTTCCTGAAGCTGGCCTTGAATCGTGATCCTTCTGCCTCAAGTTTTCTCTTAAGATTATAAAATATGTGTCTTTTTTTATCCTGTTATGAGACTGTGAGTCTGGTTTCTGGATGTAGATGTGTTTGTTCTTGGTCGTTTATCTTATTCTGTTTCTCTCAGAATAAGAGAGCTTGTTTTTGTCGAGTTGAGTTTTTGTCTTTTTCCTACTTGACTTTGTCTTATTCTTACTTTCTCTGGAATGTGAACTATTCTCAGGGATCCTTTAATCCTCCTATTTGTTCTTGCCATGTTGATTCTGCCTATTTTATATTTAGGGTAGCCAATTATATTCCTTTCCTGATAAAATGCTAGTGAACATTATTTTTATGTATGCTCAATGTAATTCTCTCCCCTCCCAAAGCATCCCTCCTCTGGTTTTGCTGCAGGGTTACAGTAAGCCTGAGCCCTTTTTGCTCCCTGTCACAAGGGTCATCTTTTCCTAGCTTTCTCCCATGCAATGGAGGAGAATGTCGAGTACACAAAAAGCTAAAGACATTTTATTCCAAAGTTTTCCCCTAAATAAATCAGCACATATGAATTCACTGGACCTTATTGATTTTTTCTATGACAGGTGAGGTAGTTTCTTTGTTGATGTTTTACTGCTTTTTTCTCTTTATGCTTTAACCTTGCTCTTTCCTCTTTGCATTAGAGAAATATGAATGGAATTCACAAAGTTGATAGGAACTGTACTCAATTTTAAGGATAGAATTTGTTCTTTAGCTGGGTATTAAATTGCTTAGTTTGTTTCCTTGATTTCTTCTTCTTCCTGGTTTGTAGGTATTAAAACCAAGAGGGTATATGTAGTCGTAGCATTTAATAAAGGGGAAGAGGTGAATCGTGACTTTGTATCTTGCTAATTTTTTTATCCTACTGGGAAAAGTGCAGAAAAGAGAAGTCTGAGAAAAAGTATTTTCTATTTAGTGTCTTTTGGTAATACTTAGTCAAAGGAGAAAAGAAAGATGCATTCTCAAGTATTGCTATTTGATTATAGAATAAAAAAAAGTAAGAGTGATGGTTTATTTGAAGGGGAGATTTTGTCTTTGGTAAAGTTTGACATTTATTAGCAGTGATTTGCATATGTGTTGCTTTTATCAAATTTATGATTAGATCTGAACATGTAGAAACTACATTTGTTCTCATACAAAATTTAATTTTATGGTAATATCTACTATGTTATTTTTATCTTTGTTAAGTATTTTTTTTGGGGAATATTTTTTTTGGGGGGTACTGGAAATTGAACTCAGGGGCACTTGACCACTGAGCCACATCCTCAGCCCTATTTTGTGTTTTATGTAGAGACAGGGTCTCACTGAGGTGCTTAGCGCCTCGCCCTTGCTGAGGTTGGCTTTGAACTCGTGATTCTCCTGTCTCAGACTCCCTAAGTGCTGGGATTACAGGCTTGCGCTACCGTGCCCTGCTTGTTAAGTATTTTTAACTGAGGAATCTGGCTGATTAGAAAATATGCTGTTGAATCTCTAGTAATTAGAGAAATAAAAAACTACTCTAATATTTCATCTCACACCAGTCAGAATGGCAGTTATCAAGAATACAAACAACTCTAAGTGTTGACGAGGATGTAGGGAAAATACACACTTGTACATTGCTGGTGGGATTACAGATTGGTGCAGCCAATCTGGAAAGTAGTATGGAGATTCCTTGGAATGGAATTTGACCCAGCTATCCTGCTCTTTAGTCTATACCCAAAGGACTTAAAAACAGCATACTACAGTGATGCAGCTACATCAATGTTTATTGCAGCACAATTCACAATAGCTAAACTGTGGAACCAACCTAGATGCCCTTCAATAGATGGTGGGATAAAGAAACTGTGGCATATAGACACAATGGAATATTACTCAGCATTAAAAGAGAATAAATTATGGCATTTGCAGGTAAATGGATGGAATTGGAGAATATCATGCTAAGTGAAGTAAGCCAATCCCCAAAAACCAAAGGCCAAATGTTTTCTCTGATAAGTGTATGCTAATCCATAAAGGGAGGGGCATGGAATGAGTAGAGGAATTTTGGATTAGCCAAAGGGGAGGAATTGGGGGAGGGGGTATGGGGAAAGGAAAGATGATGGAATGAGATGGGCATCATTACCCTAGGTGCATGTACGATTGCATGAATGGTGTGACTACTTTGTGTACAACCAGAAATGTGAAAAATTGTGCTCCATTTATGTACAATGAATGAATTGAAGAGCATTCTGTCATGTATAACTGATTAGAACAAATGAAAACAAAAAAAAAAGAAAATATGCTGTTGAAGCCAGTGCTTTGTGATTAACTAAGGGTGGTCTTGGCTCACAGAAGGTGCTCCTTTTCTTTTTTCTCCAACACACATGCACACATACCATTTTTTTTTTTTTTGGTCAGTTCTGCGTATCAAGCACAGTCTTGCATACTAGGTAAGTGCTCTGCCACTGAGCTACATCCCCAGCATAACAGCACATTTTATTGGCAAATTAATATGGACAAGTTGAGGGTGGGTTTATTAATAGTAGTTGACTGGGATAAGGTGGTGTGGTTATGTCAGTTTTGTATTTGAAAAGTATAGCACATTAATATGGTTATGAATGTTTAATAGGTAGTGTAACTTGCAGAAAAAGTGGTAGTTTAAACTTAATTGCAGTTTGAGTTTAAATATGTGGTTGATTTTTAAGTAGTTTGTTCTATATTTGCTTTTATATTTGCTGAAAATATTACATGTGAAGATTATGCTTTAAACACTGTAAAATGTTTTTCTAGTATTAGCTAAATGATTGTGGGAAATGTTACACTTGAAAGGTCATGTTGATTTTCTGGCATTTCCAATTTTACATTTTATATATACAGTTGAATTGGTTTAGCTCCTACTTCAGTGTTTAAAGATCCAGGTAATAAATGGAGAAGAAAAACTGCAAAAGGAAATATGTTTTGGAATACACTTGTCTTTCATCTTTCTTTTGTTTCGCATTGGAAATTCAAATTCTAAATGGCAGTTGAGAGGGCTGAAAGGACAGTACCATAAAAAGGGCCTCAGTACTCATTAATTTTTCATTTTTCTATTAATTGATGTTGCATATAAATCTAGTACTGTCTGCCCCCACCCCCAATTTGAATGAGAGTTTGAGTGTTTATTTTTTTGTACCCAGGGATTGAACTCAGGTGCACTTAACTACTGAGCCACATCTCCAGCCCTTTTTTATATTTTTATTTAGAGACAGGGTCTCTCTAAGTTGCTTTAGGGCCTTGCTAAGTTGCTGCGGCTCACTTTGAACTTGCGTTCTTCCTGCCTCAGCTTCCTAAGCTGCTGGGATTACAGGCATGCACCACTTGTGTATTTACTTTTTACATAGTGGATTGAATTGTTTGTCCAGTACTCCTTTTTCCCCCCTTCTCCAATGAAGTTGCTTCTAAACGCTGCAATAACATTTATGAAATCATTAATGCAGTCTGCCCTATGTTTATTGGGAGTGGTGAATTAACTGAGAGGCATTTAGCATAGTCCTTAAGTACACAGGTCACTGGGTAAAATAGTCTGGATATAGCTCTGCTATTTACTGTGTGACCTCCAGGAAAATTACTTAAACACTCAGCATGAGTTTATATCTTTTAAAGTGGGGGATACAAACAAGGTAAATGCAGTGATTAAATGAATTAATTAGAAATAATAAAATATTTTGCTATCTTTAATACAGGGATAGAGTATTTTAGACAACAGAAAATGTATATTCTTTGCTGGCCTGATTTTTAAAATTTCATTGATTTAACATGAAATTGTTATTTATTGTTTTTTCTTTTCCCAATTAATGCTTTCTTCAATTTGTAGATTTGGTCATAACTTGAGGAAGAATAATTTTTACTGATTTTGTTATTGGTTAATCACTCTAATTTTATTAAAAATGAACAAAACTTCAGTGTACCATTAATCAAAATTTTTATGTGACTATTTAACATTTAATGAAGTTAAAACCCGAAATGTAGCAAAATGGTGGTATCATTTTTGCCAAGGAAAAATAATGTTTCAAGTATTTACTGGAGAGTCTATTATACACATCTCACTTTTTTTTTTTTTTTTTTTTTTGATACCAGGGATTGAACTCAGGGGCACTCGACCACTGAGCCACATCCCCAGCCCTATCTTGTGTTTTATGTAGAGACAGGGTCTCACTGAGTTGCTTAGCGCCTTACCATTGCTGAGGCTGGCTTTGAACTCGTGATTCTCCTGTCTCAGCCTCACACACATCTCACTTTTATAATTGATCTTTCATTTGTGATTTTATTATGACTGTTTTTGCATGATATGAGGAAGTGAAATTGCCACTTTTGAATTTGGATATCTAATTTTTTGTCCAGGAAAGGTTTTTGAGTAATATGCTAAGTCTTTTTGCAGAACAAAACTACATTAGGTTCTGAAAAACTTTATTATTCAAAACTGATAGATACTAATTTAAATTAAATTTCTGTATGGCTCATATAATATTGTCTAGCCTCATATATTTGCTAATACCTATCAAAATTGTTACTGGATTTTCTTTCTAAGCTATTTACTGTAATAATCATTGTGACATTAATATCAATGTTGATGAGACAATAAAAATAAGTTTCTTACAAAATGGGAGAAATTAGAGGATTATTCTCAAGGCTTATAAGCTGTTGATTAAAATGAAAAAAGCCAATAAAAACAATAACCTTTTTGGTGGCTAGTATGAAAAGAATTTAGTTTTATTTATTATTTGTGCTTATTTGCAAATGGAGTCATGTTTATTCTTGTTGCCAAAAGTAGGAACACACTAGAAGCTTTTTCAAATGTGTGTTTTTTCCTGTACTACCGAACTAGCCTCTTAACATGTGTTTTTATAAAATATACACAGGTATTAAGTAAAGATCAGACAAGAAACTTAACAGTGTCATCATTGGAAGTGAATATGGTTTTATGAATATGTTATCATTGCTGCAGAAGTCAGAAATAATCCAAGAGTGAAGGTTCAGTGATACTGATGGTAATGGGGCACATCATGGAAGACAGGCAATTTTAGAACTGAGAGGGAGGGGCCATTCTCAAATGGAAGGTAAAGATCTGAAGTTAGACTCATAGAATCATTCATAGTTGGAGCAAAAACCTTAGGGATAACCTGGTCAAGTAGATGATGTTAATTGTCTATTCTTTGGCATAGTTAGGACTTAAATCCAAATCTTTGATTACTAATTTGATATTGAGTGTGGGAGGAAGAAGAAAAGTGTAGTCCTAGAAAGGAATGGACACTTGGTTCTTTGGAAGTGATACATGTGTGGAGATGCTACTATCAGGTGGACTGCTGGCTCTCAGTACAGCCTAATCTGGCCACTCATTTTCTCCCTAACTAACATTTAGTTGCTAACACTTAAAGGAGTGGAGTACATGACACTAACTTAACAAACTGGCTTTCTATCAACATATTAAATGAGTGGCATTAAAAACCATAACTATAATTAAACAAGCACATTTATTTAGTACCTAGAAACGTTTTAGCAGAATTCTAAGAACTTTAGGATATTGAGGAATAGTATGGAAATGGGAAAATGGGCATAACTATAAAATGGTCATAGTATTGAGTGTCTAATTAGGGTATAGCTAATGAATGCTAGAGTAGGTTAGAAGGCTCATGTAAGATTTCCCAGAAGAGATGAAAATTGGGTTGGTGGCTTCTCAGCTCAGTAGATCTCATAATTATATATGTTCAGCTCTGAAGTTTTCAGATTCACCTAACTTGTTAAGTCACAGAGCAGGGACTTGATTGCAGGTGTTTCTGTTACTTCCTGTTGAGCACTATTCTACAATGCCATGCTGTTGTGCACAGGATGGCAAGAGATTTCTGTTGGAGGGAATTCTATTTCAGCTCATCACTCCTCAGTGGACTCACAGGTAGATGGAATTTTTCCCACTGGTCTTCTGAAATTTGTATGATGAAGCACCTCTTGTTTCAGTAGCCCCATTCCCTTTTTGTTTCTTGATTACAAAGTAGCTAAAATTGTTACTTAAATGTGACTTCAGTGGATCTTTTCATTTAATCTGATCCTTTTTTATGAAGAAACTATTAAAGTGAGGTAGAATATTTGTCTACAGAATATAAAACAGCAGTAGCTGGCATTTACAGTAGGCTGTTCTGTTGTTCATTTGGATTATTTTGGTATTCTGTTATGAATCATTAACTTGAAGATTGGTATATAAATAATGCCATTAAACATAATAAGATAAATAAATTTAAAAATAACTGCACCAGAGAATAAATATACTCCTCAGAACCCAAGCAGTTTTTGCTCTATTAGAATATTTCTGCATTTAAAGAGTATTTCTCATTTCATCAACAAATGAAGGCCTAAAAACCTGACAGAGATGAATTTAGACTAATCAAGAAATCTTAAAGACATTCAGGCTTTAATTATATAATGCAAATCTTAGTTCAACCTTGATTCTTTAAGGCAGTGACTTTATTGGGGGGGTTATTTATTTATTTAAATTTATTTTAATTAGTTATACACGATAGCAAAATGCATTTTGATTCATTGTACACAAATGGAGCACAACTTTTCATTTCTATGGTTGTACACAATATAGAGTCACCATATGTGCAGGCATACATGTATCTACGGCATTGATGTCCATCTCATTCCACCATCTTTACTGCCCCCATGTCTCCTCCCCTCCCCCTACTTTGACCAAAGTTTCTCCATTCTTCTTATGCCCTCTCCCTCATTATGGATCAGCATTCACTGATCAGAGAGAACATTTGGTCTCTGTTTTTTTGGGATTGGTTTACTTTGCTTAGCATGATATTCTCCAGCTCCATCCATTTATCTGCAAATGCCATAATTTTATTCTCTTTTAATGCTGAGTAATATTCCATTGTGTATATATACCACAGTTTCATCATCCAGTTATCTATCGAAGGGTATCTAGGTTGGTTCCACAATTTAGCTATTGTGAATTGTGCTGCTATAAACATTGGAAGTGGCTGCATCACTGTAGTATGCTGTTTTTAAATCCTTTGGGTATAGACTGAGGAATAGGATAGAATTAGGGCGATACTAGCCTCATAGAATGAGTTTGGAAGGTTTTTCTTCTTTTCTATTTCATGGAATAATTTGAGGATTATTGGTATTAATTCTTCTTTGAAGGTCTTGTAGAACTTGGCTGAGAATCTGTCTGGTCCCAGGCTTTTCTTGGTAAGCTTTTGAATGGGGTCTTCTGTTTCCTTGCTTGAAATTGATCTGTTTAAGTTGTGTATGTCCTTCTGACTCAATTTGGGCAGATCATATGCCTCTAGAAATTTGTCAGTGTCTTCAGGATTTTTGATTTTACTGGAGTGTAAATTTTCAAAATAGTTTCTAATTATCCTTTGTATTTCAGTAGTGTCTGTCATATTTCCCTTTTCATCACAAATTTTAGCAATTGAGTTTTCTCCCTCCTTTTCGTTAGGGTGGCTAAGGGTTTGTTGATTTTGTTTGTTTTTCAAAGAACCAGTTTTTTGTTTTGTCAATTTTTTGAATTGTTTCTTTTGTTTCAATTTCATTGATTTTAAGTATTTTAAGATTTTAAGTATTTTCTGTCCAGATTTTAAGTATTTTCTGTCTTCTACTTCTTTTGATATTGATTTGTTGTTTTTCTAGAGCTTTGAGATGTAATGTCAGGTTGTTTATTTGTTGACTTTTTATTCTTTTAATGAATGAGCTCAATGCAATGAACTTTCCTCTTAACTCAGCCTTCATAGTGTCCTAGAGATTTTGATATGTTGTATCAGAGTTTTCATTTGCCTCTAAGAATTTTTTTATTTCTTCTCTGATGTCTTCTGTTATTAATGCATCATTCAATAGCATATTATGTAGTCTCCAGGTGTTGGAGTAGCTTCTATTTTTTATTTTATCATTGCTTTCTAATTTCTTTCCATTATGGTCAGATAGAATGCAGGATAGTATTTCTGTTTTTTTTTTTTTTTTTTTTCTTTTTTTTTGTATTTGCTAAGACTTGCTTTGTGGCATAACATATGGTCTGTTTTAGAGAAGGATCCATGTGCTGCTGAGAAAAAAGTGTATTCACTTGTTGATGGATGCAGTATTCTGTATATGTTTTTAAATTCTAAATTAGTGATTGTATTATTGAGTTCTATGGTTTCTTTGTTTAGTTTTTGTTTTGGAAGATCTGTCCAGTGGTGTGTGAAAGTCACCTAGCATTATTGTCTTGTGGTCTATTTAATTCTTGAAATTGAGAAGAGTTTGTTTGATATACGTGGATGCTCTGTTGTTTGGGGCATAGATATTTATGATTGTTATGTCATGTTGATGTATGCTTTCCTTAAGTAGTATGAAATGACTTTATCTCTTTCACTAACTTCGGTTTGAAGTCCACTTTATCTGATATGGGGATGGAAAACACTGCTTGTTTACACAGTCCATGTGAGTGATACATTTTTTCCCATCCTCTCACTTTCAGTCTGTGAATGTTTTCTTCTATGGGATGAGTCTCTTGAATGCAATATATTTTTGGGTCTTTTAAAAATCCAATCTGTCAGTCTATGTTTTTTAATTGATGAGTTTTGGCCATTAATGTTCAGAGTTATTATTGAATTATGATTTGTATTCTCGGTCATTTTGGTTTTATAAGCTTTTAACTTGACTTGGTTTCTCCTTTGATTGGCTTTTCCTTTAGTGTAGTTCTTCCCTTTGCTGATTTTTATTGTTGTTTTTTATTTCTTCATCATGAAATATTTTGCCAAGAATGTTCTCTAGTGCAGGCTTTCTTGTTGTAAAATCTTTTAACATTTGTTTATCATGGAAGGTTTTTATTTTGTTATAAAATCTGAAGCTTAATTTTGCTGGATATAAAATTCTTGGTTAGCATCCATTTTCTTTCAGAGCTTGGTATATGTTGTTCTTGGATCTCTTGGCTATGAGGGTCTGGGCTGAGAAATCTGCTGAAATCCGAATTGATTTTCCCCTGTATGTAATCTGAACCTTCATTTCATGCAGCTTTTAAAATTCTATCCTTATTGTGTATGGTAGGTATTTTCATTATAATGTGCCTTAGTGTGGATGTGTTTTTGTTTTATACATTTGGTGTCCTGTAAGCCTCTTGTATTTGATTTTCCAGTTCTTCATGTTTGGGAAGTTTTCTGATGTTATTTCATTGAATAGATTGTGCATTGCTTTGGTTTGTATCTCTGTGCCACCCTCTATTCTGATAATTCTTAGATTTGGTCTTTTCATGTTATCCCATAATTCTTGGATGTTCTATTCATGGTTTCTTAACATCTTCATTGTATGGTCAGCTTTATTTTCAAGATTATATATTTTATCTTCATTATCTGAGGTTCTGTCTTCCAAGTTATTTAGTCTTTTGGTGATGCTTTCTGTTGAATTTTTTATTTGGTTTATTGTTGCCTTCACTTCAAAAACTTGTTTGTTTTTTTCAGAGTCTCTATCCCTTTCTTGAAGTAATCTCTTGCTCCCTGTATTTGCTCTTTTATCTCTTTGTTGGATTGATCAATTGTTGCCTGTAATTGCTCTCTTATGTTATTCTGTGCTTTACAGATCATTTAATTATATATGTTCTCAACTCTAACATTTCATCTACTCTGCTGTCAATGGATTCTATTATTGTAGCATCTTGGTTTGTTTGGGGGCATTTTCGTCTCTTGTTTTTTCATGTTGTTCATGTGTCTTCCTCTCTAGCAGCGCTCATCTGAGGTATTACATTTTCTATCCTATAATCTTGTTGTGCCCCTGCAGATTACGAATACCCCACTTCTGGTTTAACCAGGCAAGGACCTTGGTAATGGTCTTCCTGGTCCTAGCTGTTGTCTCTAGACAGAAGCAGGCCAGCACAGTAGATGAGGTGCTGCAGCCTGGTAGGTCTCTTTCTCCATGTGATGGGCTGAGGTGGGTCTCCTCCTCCCACTCCTCTGTGTGAGGGGCTGGGTTCGGTCTCTTGACATTGCAAAGCAGTGACTTTTAACCTTTTCTTTTTCTTATTTTAATATAGTAAACCCTTCTATAAAGAAAATCTTTCTGGGAACTCCAGTCTTTTTTTTTTTTTTTTTGGTATGGGGGATTTAACTCAGGGTTACTCGACCACTGAGCCACATCCCCAGCCCTGTTTTGTGTTTTATTTAGAGACAGGGTCTTACTGAGTTGCTTAGTGCCTCACCATTGCTGAGGCTGGGTTTGAACTCGCGATTCTCCTGTCTTAGCTTCCCTAAGTGCTGGGATTACAGGCTTGTGCCACCGTGCCCGGCTTGGAATTCCATTCTTTAAAGAGAAAGGGGCTAAGGATGGAGCTTAGTGGTAGAGTACTTGCCTAACATGTGTGAGGCCACAGGATCCATCCCCAGCACTGCAAGAAAAGAAAGAAAAAGAAAGAAAGCAACAGATAAATGCAGTGTGGCTCTGATTGAGGTAGGGATCAGGGTTCAGAGCTCTGCTCACTTAGGACCTGCCTCCCTTGGCCTTTGAGCCTCCAGGGAATCTTTAGAATACTGTGGAGTACAGGTTGAAAAACATCACTTTTAAGGAAAAACAAACTGAAAACTTTGCATTAGTATATTGTTAATTGAAAAAAAATCTTATTGCCTTATAGTTGAATGCATTATGAAAATTACTTGATCCTCCTAACATTTTTATTGTCTTAAAAATGAGTCCTGGGCTATTATGATTTACTGAAAAAAAAAAAAAAAACAACCAAAAATTAACTTTCTAAATTTCAGTATATCTGTGTGTGTATGTGTGTAATTTCTTTAAAAACACTTTCTCTATAAATATACTCAACTGTGAATTAAATCCATCAGGTGAGAGATGCAGATTTTAGACAAGTGCCCACACATGCATACACACACTGTACACACACAAAATTTGTTACATGTGGCTAGGCAATGCCTTTTCCTCAATTTATATCTCTGCAACATTCATGACATTCAAAAGGTTATGTAGAGAGACTATATGGAGAGGAAATTATGAGGTTAGCTTATCAAAATAACTGATTAAAGATTTTAGTATTATTAGAGATGATTTATTAATTTCTTTAATAAAACTATATTGAACATTGAACCTTCAACTACAAGGCACTGAAGTATGGGCAGTGAATGAGAATCTCTGTCCTCACAGAACTCACAGTCAATTGAGGGTAAAGATGAGAAAATAAGACATGCCAAATTCTGTTAGAGGAAGTGTAGGATTTTATGGAAACATATACAAAGGGCATCTAATTAAGACTTGGAGAATCAGAGTGGACTTCCTGTAGAGTTCTCAACCTGAAAGATTTCAGGTTGGACTTTAGAGTCTTATTCAATTTGAAGGATGAGTAGGTGTTGACAAAAACCAAGAAATGTGGGAAGAATGCTAAAGATGTAAGGGAAAGCATTTATAAGGGTTCAGAGACAAATGTAAGTGTGGAAGTTCTAGAAATTCCATGTTGCTAGTTTAGTGATGCATGATGTGCTAATGAAAGAGTAGATAGAAATGATGAAGACTAGTGATCTGATCATAATTAGTTTTGTATGTGAAATCTGATTTGCTGTAGGGATCTGGGAATAATTGAAAGATTGCAAGCAGGAGGAAGTGATTTGTATCTTTTCAGGAGAGGGCACTTTGGATGACTACTATGATTTCTGTGCTTTTCCCAACCTGTCCTTTAGCTTCAGATAATTTTAACATCAGGTGTTTTTTAATGAGGTGACAAGGGTCCACCCATTGGATACTAGTACTAATGATAATAAAACATTGTACATTTTACATAATCTTAAATTTCACCAGCTTTGTTTTATTCATTTGACAGATATTCAGACATATTAGAGCACAGTGAAAAACTAACTTAGCTTAGCAATTATTCTTTGAAAGTTTGTGTAGAAGAATAATTTATGAATTGAAAAGATTTTTTGTTTTGCCCCTGACCAGGAAGTTAATTTCTAACTGACATATCTGAGAATGATCACAAAGGCAACCTATTTTAAAATAATGTTTTGCAATATTATTATTAATATATTTTTTGTTGTATTGGTGTTTGAACCCAGGAGCATTCTGCCTTTGAGCTACCTTCTTAGCTCTATTTTTATCTTATGTTGAGGGTTTTGCCAAATTACCCAGGTTGACCTTAAACTTGCTACCTTCTTTAGCCTCCTGAGTCACTAGGATTATAGTTGTTTGCTACTGTGCTTGGCTGCATTATTATTTTGTATTTCATTTAACTTAGCTTACAAAAATTTTTAAATTATATTACTTATAATTAAATTAGTTGTTACTTAATTTTCCTTTTGAAGAAAAACATCTGTTTAATATTGCTTAAATTCTGAGAATAAGCAAATTCGAGGCTCTTTTTCAATGCTTTGTAGTTATTACTGACTTTTTAAGTGATCAACTTTTCCCACATCTAACCACTGGGAACACCCTCAAGTAAGCTTCTGTGTTCTTTTATGTTTCCATTTTTTTTTCCCTGAGTGCTTATTTGCTTGTGACATAAGATAGTCAAGGCTTATGTTATCTTCCTCTCCTAGCCCCAGAATCAATCCTTTGGCTGAAGAGTCCTGGTTCCTTATATAAGGGAATGGCATTAGAATCTTAGAGCTGGTTACTGGATATATTGATTGCTACTTTGGTGTTTTGCCTTAGGGCTCCCCCAGCATTCCTTGAACTTCTCCCTATGTATTTATATTTCCCTTTTTCCTAGTGAGAACCCAACTAACACGTTTAATCATTTGCTCCATTCTACTATGTATTGAGAATACTTCCAGAATTATTTTTAAGTGTGAATTTCTCCCCCTCTCCCCACTTAGGTTATATCATCAAATGCTTTGTTCAAAATTCAATTGGATTAGTACCCCGACCATAGTTGATTACTGTTTAATTCTCTGTTTTGTTTAGATTTTTAGTATCTCCTGGATGAACATCATATCTAAAAAGAAATGTGTGTATGTGTATGAAACACATAATTGAAATGTATAAATTAAGGATGCCAATGAGGTGGTTTTGCCCTGTATCTAATATTACTCATTAGATATTGTCACCGAAGCAAAATGAAGTATAAAGATTTTCTTCCCTTTTCCTTGTTTCTCTTCTCTCTTCCCTCCTTCCTTTCTTTTTGAATGTTTCTGTTTTTTTCCATTTTATTCAGAATAATAGAAATATCTCTGTTATGAATGCCAAATATGCATTCTTGAAAATGTTTAATTCTACCAAATCATCCTATAAAAATAAATTAAAGGCCTATGAAGAAGACAGGGCTAGAAACAGATCTTTGGAAACCAGTGGTGTTTTCTAAACAGAACTAACAAAATAGCAATTGTAAACAACAGCACTGTTAAATTTTCACTGTTACTTGCACCCACCCAACATCACAGTCAATCTTAGCCTTAAACCTTGGCGTAATTCCTTTGAGTTACAGGTCCTTTAAAGCGTTTCACTTCTTACACAGACCAGTATCACCCAAGCTAAAAATCTGCTTCAAGATGTTGATTTTCAATTTTGTTTTATTTTAAACACGAGGAGAAAGATTTCTTTCTATTCTTTGATTTGCACTCTCAGCTTCCTCAGCTTAACAATGCAAAGTCCGGAAGCCTAAAGAGTTTTCCCTTTAACTGTGTGAAATCAAAGCCTTCGCATTCTATGGACAATTTTCCAACTTATTTTCAAGACAGATTGTTAAAGCAATACAACTATGCATTGTCTTAATGATTCCAAATTATTCCATTGTTTGCATGCCACAATTAACTTACATATTTGTGGATAGCTAGGTTGTTTTAAGGCTTTCAGTGTTATAAATAAATAATGATGTGTTTAAAATTCTTGATTATAGCTTTGAAAATGTTAAAGAAATTACTAGGAGTGTGCTTTTTGCATGGTATGGTTTGTTTATGTAACATTTTGATACATAATGCCATGTTCCATTCAGTAAAGATTATACCCATCTATTGTCCCAGGAAAGCATGATAGGTTTTATTTTCCCCTATTGAGTACTGTCAGTTTTAAAAATCTTTGCCAGTCTGATAGGCAAAAACAAACAAACAAAATGATACTTTGCATTTGCATTGACTTTCTTATAGTGTGCCTTAACATCTTTTTATATTATCCATATTTTACTTATGATGGAATGCTTTTTCTGGCCTTTATTCCATTTTCTTTCAGAACTTTTGTTTTTAAAAATAATTTATAAGGATTGTATAATTTTAGAAATATTGAGTTTTTGTTATTAATATATGTTGCAATTTTTAATATCTTGCTGATTTTCTTTGAACCTTATTTATGGAATTTTTAATTTTTATGTAGTTAAATCCATCAGTTTTTTTTTTAACATTTTCTTTTTCTTTTCTTTCTTTCTTTCTTTTTTTTTTGGTTCTGGGGATTGAACTCAGGGGTACTTGACCACTGAGCCACATCCCCAGCCCTATTTTGTGTTTTATGTAGAGACAGGGTCTCACTGAGTTGCTTAGCACCTCGCCATTGCTGAGGCTGGCTTTGAACTCGCGATTCTCCTTTCTCAGCCTCCCAAAGTGCTGGGATTACAGGCGTGTGCCATCACCCCCGGTGACATGTTTTCTGTTTTTTGATAATGTTTTGAAAGGTCTCTTTCTACCCTTAAAAGACTGTTTGCCTTTATTTTCTTTTATTACTTTCATATTATATTTATTACTTTTAATGTTCAACTTATCAGAAAGTTATTTTCTTATAATGAGTTGAATAAGTGTCCAGTTTTGATTTTTTTCCCCTTCCAAATTGTGATTACCTTTTTCAGAATCATTTGTTAATTCAATTTCCTTTCCTTTCAACGTGAATGTTGACTTTTCATATACCAAGTTTCTTTGTGTCCTTAGGTCTTTTTTCTGAATTTAATATATTCTAAAAAAAATTTTTTTTCTTAGTTGTAGATGGACACAATATCTTCATTTTATTTTATGTGGTGCTGAGGATCGAACCCAGTGCCTCCTGCATGCGAGGCAAGCGCTCTAGCTCTACCACTCAGCCACAACCCCAGCCCCTGAGTTTAATATTGTATTAATTCTGTAAAACAATTACCCACAGACTTAGTGGCTTAAAACATTTATTGTCTTCCCCTCAGTGCCCATGAGTCAGAAATTTAGGAACAGCTCAGTTCTACAGTTCTGGTTCAGGGTCTACAGTTCAGTCTACAGTTCTGGTAAGGTTGGAGTTCAGATTTCACCCCAGGCACAATTGTCATTGAAAGGCTTAACTAAGGCTGGGGAGTCTACCTTGAATGCAGCTCACTCACACCGCTGGTGAGTGGGTGCTACACTCAGTTTCTGTTCACAGGGTCCTCGGGACAGGCTGGATGTCCTTGTGACAGGGTGTGCTGGCTTGTGTAGTAGTAGTGATCCCAGAGGAGAAAGAGCCTGGAAGAAGCTAGCCTTTTAATGTCTAGCCTCAGAAGTCACAGCATCACATTCTGTTTGCTAGTAGAAAGTAACTAAGTCCAATCACTTCTGAAGGAAAGGGGTATTAGGCTCCACTTTTTAAAGATGATGCCTTTTTAAGAATTTGTAGACTTTTTTTTTTGAATATATTTTAGTTGTCAATGGACTTTGTTTATATGTGGGGCTGAGAATCGAACCCAGTGCCTCACACATGCTAGGCAAGCACTCTACCACTGAGCCACAACCCCAGCCCTTGTAGACATTTTTAAAGTACCACTTTCCTTTTGTTCTGTTCATATATACATCTACTTCTGACTAATATCACACCTTTTAATATATTGATTCATTTAAAGAGTCTTAGTCAGATTGGTAGAATGTCACACAATGCTATGTTCTATTGTATTTAAAAGCCATTTTTAGATACTGGTCAAGTATCTAAAATACTTATACAAAATATTAATAATAATTGGGTGATATTTTAAGGTTTTTTAAAATTTCCCCAACTTATCATGCTTTATTGGAGTTATATAGTTGGGATTATTTATTTTATTGCAAGTGCCTGCTTACAGCATTCTTAAAAATTGTTTTACATTATTTTATGCTTCCATGAGTAATTTTGAATGCTAAGATTGACAAATATATAGTAACTTCAGGGCATTGCACATTGATGAATTTCACAGGTATCAAAAAAATTCACTTGTATCTTGAACAGTATCTTATATTACATGGTCAACTATGCAAAATCAGAACAAGGCATTATGTGTGGGGAGCAATTTAAATTACATCCCAGCCCTATATACTGTACTACTCATCAGAGGCTCATTATAATCCCTGGACTTTCTTTGCAGTAGACACTTCAGTCTAGATAGTGCTGTGCTCCATCTGCCTTGGTCTCCAGGCTACACAGCATGAGCTTCATTGTACTGTGACCTCTTGGCAGTATTTATTTATTTATTTAACTTACATCTTCCCCAACCTTGGACTTTGTTGCCATTTCAACAAGTGCATGCACATGTGTGTATGTATATGGACTTGTTCTTTTAAGTTTAAAGGACCCCAACCACTCATTCCAACGGAAGTTTTCTTATTGTTGCTTTCATCTTAAATTGCATAAATCTTTTCATCTGGCTTGTATCTTTATCCAGTACTGAGTCTGCTTTGCTCTGGTTGAGTTCCCTGTGGACTTGCAGCTGCCATAGATGGGCTGTGGGCAGCCTTCCAAATCTTCCAACCATAGTTTGGACAGGTTTTATTTTTGACAGACTAATCAGAACCCTAATGTGTTTCCCTCCTGCTGGAGCCTATGTTTCTAATTTTTATGTTTTTATAAAGAATAACAGCCGTTCCTGGGTTGGCAATAAGTTTGCTTATTACATTATATTTCTCAGTCCAACATTTTTGACCATTCCTTTCCATCTTTGTCCTTTTGGGGTCTAGTGCCCATAGTGGTTTTGAGAAAACCTTCTTGTTTCCTACTTCCAACCCTGATCAAAGAAAAATCATGTTGTTCGTCCTTATTTATTGATGTGAATTTGGGTTTGATGCATTATACTCACTTATAGACATTTATAATGAAAATAACAAATTTGAAGCATGCAGGGTAAGAGGATAGAATTGTCATGAGGTCATGGAATCTTTTTTTTCTTTTTTCTTTTTTTAAAATTTCCTATTCTATATCCATTGAGCCCAAATGAGACCCTTGTGCTATTCTAAAATAGGGCAGCAATATAATTGTTATGGAAAGTATCTAGGAGAAATAACTAAGAAGTAATGTTAGTAGGCTGAAATGTGAGTTAGCCAAGTAACTAAGGAGAACAAAGCTCATACATTGATGACTATACTTCTGAAACAGCATGTCATATGTTTCTAGTGACTTTTTTCCATTACTCATTGTCCAATGTTCCACTTCTGATATTCTTGTTTATTTTGTGCCCATCTTTTTAAAGTTCTGAATATTCTCACCTTGTCCTCATTTTTCTGTCTCATTCTCATTTCTTGTGGTTTTTGAAGGATTTTTAGATTGTTATTATTTTTGAGAAGGGTGGTTTTTTTTTATCGATAGGCTTTTTAATTTTTTTAAAGCCATTTTCATATACAACCCAAATACTAAATGCAGTATTTCTTTTTGAGCTATTCTGCAAGTATTATTGATACTAGAAAAATGCTTAAATGGTCTTTTATTAATTCAAAATACTGTCATTTCAGAAATTGGCTTATGGTGAAATAGTCCAAAATCTGTTAACTGCTTTGTTTGAGTTGTGCAAAAAGTACCTGGT